>JAYJMB010002367.1:0-15379 GCA_036873735.1 Pouteria campechiana
TTTAATCAAGGGTTTTCTCCATTGTGGAGATGTAATTAGGACCACTTGTGGTCTGGGATGTGAACACATAATTTTTTGATGTACACGACAAGTGTAATCAATTGAGGAAAATCAATAATAATGAAAATTACTTGATTCATTCCAAAGGCGACCAACTCTGGTAATGTCATTCCATTTATTTTTTTCTTCCTCATTTTCTGTCCTTTTTACACCATGTGCTTGAACTAAGATTCTTAATTTACACTTAAGAGAGGTGAATTAGAAATAACTCTTGAATTGAAGAACGTATGATGCAATAAAGTCTAGAGATAGCCATTGTACATATGCAATCTGTGTGAGTATGACCTTGCAAGTGCATATATTATACTTGGATGCTTAAGCTAAATGGGTTTATTGAGTTGGATTTACATGGGGACATAGTAAATAACTTCAATAGGCATACCTAATAATTGAGAAAGAATGGTAGATACTTTAGTGCATCCGATTGACAATGAGAGGAATGATAATTTACTCAATGTAATTCATCAATACAAGTGTATTTTCTAAGTGAAGTTAAATCCCTGGACCCATTGACATGTCTTCTTTTGCTCTTACTAGTTGAGTTTGACCTAGAAATTGATCATACCAATAGAAGAAGACTAAGGGAACAATCAATTCTGACTGAAAAATTGGAAGAAGCAGGGGTAGGTAGAGAGGCTATAGCTAAAAATCTGCGTAAGCTTTTGAGAGATTATGTTGCTCCAACTGTTCAGGGACAAACATCATGCATAAGAAGACCTAAAGTCCAAGCAAATAATTTTGAGATTAAGCCATCTCTTATTCATATGCTTTAGCAACCTGTACAATTCAGTAGACCTCAAAGTAATGATCCAAACAACAACTTAGACGCTTTCTTGAAATATGTGATACAATCAAATATAATGGACTCACTAATGATGCAATTAGGTTGAGATTATTTTCATTTTCTCTAAAGGACAAAGCTTAAAATTGACTTTCTCCTCTTCCTATAGGCTCAATCACTACTTGGGATGCTAGGACACAAAAGTTCCTGGGTAAGTTTTTTCCTCCTTCAAAATAGACTAAGATGCATAACAACATTACAACTTCCATGCAGAAGGATAATGAATCACTATATGAGGCATGGGAGAGTTTTAAAGACTTGCTAAGGAGATGCCCACATCATGAACTACCCATATGGATGCAAGTACAAACCTTTTATAATGGGACTAGTCCAATGTTTGTTCTATGATTGATAAAGCTGGAAGAGGATCATTGAATAACAAAACACTAGAAGAAGCTTACAAACTATTGGAGGAAATGACATCCAATAGGTATCAGTGGCCTACTGAGAGGCTCCCAGTGGGAAGACCAATTGGAATGCATGAAGTTGATGGTCTCACTGCATAGTTTGAAGCATTGAATAGGAAGATAATAACATGAATGCTTCAACAATGAAAATTCAAAAAGTAACTTATGATTTCTATGGTGGAGGATATGCTAGTATTGATTGTCAAGTAGGAACACTTTTGCATAATCTAGTGAGAATGCTAACTTTGTTAGTAATTTCAATAGGATGCAGAATAATCCCTATAGCAACACATACAATCCATGGTGGCGAAATCATCTAAACTTCTCATGGAGCAACTGGAATGTAGTCAGGCAACCATTAGGATTCAAGCAACCAGAAGAGAGAAAATCTAATTTGGAAGAGATGATCAACAAACTTACAAGCAGCACGCAAAACGTCATGAACAAGACTCAAGAGTTCATGCACAATAGAGATATAAGGTTTCAAAATTAAGAGACCTTAATGAAAAATCTAGAGATGCAGGTAAGACAACTAGTAAATATGTTATTAGGAAGACAGTAGGGTTCTTTACCTAGCAACACAAAGAAAAATCAAATTGAAAAGGTAAAAGTTGTAACCCTGAGAAGTGGAAAGCAAATGGGAGAAGAAGATATTCAACAAGAGATTCCCAAATAAAAATAAGAGGAAGCAACTGAACAACTACAAAAGGAAGCCAAGAGCAAACTGTTTCTAGATAATCTCAAGCCTTATGTGCCTCTAATCCCTTATCCTCAAAGACTTCAAAAGCATAAGATGGTGCACCCCCACTTTTCAAGGCGTGATGCCTTATTTTACACTATATTGTATATAAATTTGCCCATTTTTAGTGTAGGGTGGTGGGTCCCATTTTCTAAATAGTCTACTTTCTATAAAAAATTTGATAGAGCCTCCCCTGAAAATGGAGTTGTCCAAACTTGTACAACACCACCTCATATAATACATTGATTTCACCTAAATTATAACAATTTCACCTGTACAAGTATCTATTAGGTAAAATAAGACATTCATATAACTTCTAAAACATACACCCACAATCCCACAACCTAAGATCTTTATGATGGCAACCTACATATGTTCCTAATTATCAACTTTGTTCACAATATGATAAATAAATCACTAAGACATGCCTTTACACTACTTCATACATAAATTGACTACTTTAATTTATAGTCATACAATTATATTCTAAATTTCAATTATACAAAGGGGATTACAATCCCAAATCTGTTGGTCTCTTACATAATGGTAGCTCAAGGGGGAGGTTGAATTGAGCTTTTAAAACTTTTGGCCAAAATAAAAGACCAAAGTGCTAAATAAACAAAAAGAACAAATTGCACAGCATACAACACAAGATTTTTATAGTGGTTTGGCCCTTCTTAGGTTCCTACTCCACTTCTCTGAGTTAGTTTCCTCTACTAATCTTAGGTTCCACTAACACCTTGATCAACTAAATCAAATACATGTTGGTTTTCCTACCAACTCACCAATCAATTTACTAGTTTTCCAAGCTAACCAAAAACTTTTGCAACTTGTTGGTTTTCAAAGCTCACCAACAAACCTTTGTGCTTATAGCAAGTTTCTTACTTGCTTATTTCAATACATAGACACTAAGTACTTTGCTTGTGTTATCAAATACTTAAAAGAAGTGTACAAATTAATGTCACTTACTTAGGTAGACTTGTGCATAAATTCAAAGACTTAAAGTGAAAAGTAAGCAATAAGAATAAGAGATTTAAACTCCTTAATTGAGAAGCGGTTTAGACTTTGAAAGCTCTAACAAAGTTGTTACCGTTGGAGTTGAACTTTGAAGGAAGATTTTGAATGCTCAAAACTTTAATTTTTTGTATTTTTTGGTATTTCCAGTATGTCTTCTATATTTCTGAAGGCCTTTTCTTATAAACTGAGAAATATTTTCGTTGCTGACTTTTGTAGTTTTTCAAACGTTCACAAAATATTTTCTTCATCTCATATTTTATCTTATTTCTAACTTTGCAATAGTTTCGTATTGGTTTGCCACTTTCTCATTGACTTTTCTTCATTTAACATTCACATGAGTATTGAATTCTCCGAAGGAGGTTCTTTGGTTCCTCTGAAGTGGCAAGTGAACAGTCAATGTGTTATAGAAATGATTTCGAATGCACCAAAAAATTGACTTTAGTTTCTCCAAAGTGGCGGAAGTCTCCAAAGTGGCAGAAGACCTCTTTACTTGTGACAGTTCTTTGAAGAGTAGAGTTCTGATACTTTGAACCTTTGATGCTTCAAAAAGGGTGACTCTAAAGTAAGGTTGACAACTTCAAAATTTGCTTGCTAACTCCAAAGTACATTTATTGACTCTGAAGCGTATCGTAATGACTCTGAAGCATGTCTAATTAACTCTGAAGTGCATCTTCATAATTCTAAAGCATGTCTTCATAACTCTGACGCATATCTGGTTAACTTTGAAGTATATCTTCATAACTCTGAAGCGTAACTTGTTTATTTCGATGTGTATCTGGTTAACTTCAAAGGATGACTCTAAAAGTGTCTTAAAGACTCTAAAGTATTCTTGATGATTCTGAAGTATATCATAACAACTCCGAAAGGCTTTTCTGTTGTTTCCAAAAGCATACCATGATGACTTTGAAGGCTTTTACTATTGACTCCGAAGTATGTTTAGGTTGACTCCAAAGTGTGACTTTGTGCTCCGAAATGTACCATGATGACTCCAAAGCTTTCCTATTGACTCCAAAGCATGTTTTGATAACTCTGAAATTTTTGTTTCCTTGTTTTAACTATATATAATCTTTTATATACTTATTTTCCATGAGCATTTACTTGGTTTCTTCCTTTGATCATCATGAAGATTATTCTCAAGTTGATTATGGAATAATATATCTACAATATGCTTGAGAATAAATTATTAGTACCTTAATGTTTTACTCATGTCTTTACTCATCATTAAAACATACTTGGTTAAGAATGTTCATCATCAAAATTAAGCTATTTAAAATAGTGTGTTCAACAAAATCAAACCTACCATAAGAGACACTTTCAAATCCTACTTCTTAGTTTCAACCTATAGTTGAAATTCTTTACCTGTCAGCTAAAAAAAATAGAATAAGAGGGCATGAGTCCGGGCAACTCAGTAAGTAGGCAAGTAAGATAGAAAATAATAATCATTCATAACAATAACATGTTCCATTCAAAACAGGCATAATCATGTTCCACATTATCCTATACCAATAATTCAAATTCATTATCGGGATATTCTCTATCCCTTATATTTAGAAATCCATACACAAGAATATATCATCATATATAAAGGTCTATCATACATAAAGATTAAGCATTGCAAACCGAGGGATACTTAATATCCCAATTGTTTATATAATTAACAATCCAAATACATATCACTTTATAAGCAAACATGGGATATCCACTATCCCCAAACCCAAAACACACATGCCCAGATTACAAACAAATGGGATATTCATATTCCCATTCAGTCATCACGTTTAGCAAGAAGAAGAAAGCCTACTTACTTGGATGTTGAACCATCTCATAATCCTCATATTCTTAAACTTGGCTTCTCATCAACGTGCCAAAGAATCCTACACATATTATATTAAACACATCATTTATATACATGTCCACATGATTGAACTATATCAATACAAGGAAATGCAATGTTCAAATATCATAATCCATTCATGGATTTGTCTACACATGTCTCAAGGGCTTAACTATACTTTTACCATTGGTCCATCTCAAGTTAATCACATATACCACTTCTATTATGGAAGCATGACATCAAACATGTGATTAACATTACTTAATTTATGGTTTTCTATACAGGGCATCATTAAAATCTTGGTATCTTACAACATTTACTTCACATATATATGATTATCACTTAAATCAACTTATAAACAACTCCATTAAGTTTTAAATTCAATCAGTTCATAACTTATACAGCCTATATACAAAAGCCCCTTCTTAACAATACTTAGGGCAACATTCCAAAACCTATTTCATTGGCCCAAATCATCCCAAACAAGTCCTAAAATGTCATAATTATATATTAATCATTTTCCCCATGTTTATTGCCAACAAATCTATCATTTTCCTAATTTTTCATGACTCACAAATTTTCCAAAACCCTAGCTATGCCTAATCATCAATCCTCATGTCCAATTAAGTTTCAAAACATTATTAAGCATGCATACATCATTTTTCCCATAATTTCTATGTCAAATCCATCATTTTTCTTCAAAATCCCCAAATTCCCAAAATCATTACTTAAGAAAATCATAAATAAGCTGGGAAAAGCCAACTTACCAAGCAATCCACACATGGCTCTCTCTCATGGACATAAATTCAAGCCCAAAACTCTAGTTGGCACCACCCATTTGAAGGAAACTTGATTTTTCTTCCAATTTCATGGTTCAAATCACTGAAAGTTAGGTTTATAATAGTCGACAAGCGTCGCCGATGCCAGATTGGGCGCCGCCAATGCCACCACGCTGCCCAAATGCTCATTTTGAATTGGAAAGATAATTACAAGATCTATAACTTTTATATTAATCATTTTTTCTAATTGAATCTCAAAATATGGGTAATTTATCCTCAAAGTGATACTATGTGTTTTATCCCAATTTACAGCTCTAAAGACATTTATAGTATTTTAATTCAAATTTTCTCATAAAATATCCAATTCACGTGATTCTTGATTGATTGTCTGAAAAATGTTGAAGGATACAACTTTAATGTTGAATATATTTTCTTAATCATTCATCTTATATGCCAAAAAATGGGTACAAGAGACACTTATATCATTTTTAGCCTCTTTCACCATTTATTGATGTTAATCAAATTCCCAAATCTTGCAATATTACATTTGCACCTGAAATAACTTTACAAATCTAATTAATCTTATTCCTAATCATCCCAAAAATGATCATTCCATAACATTACTCTCATCTCCAAACTCAAGTAATAACTTATATTATTCTTATTTTGGAAATTTGGCTTTATATGTATATAATATCACCCATAATCCCATTTCCTATAAATTACTTCAAATATCACAAGAATCACTTTCCACACATCACATGTATCAATTGAAATATGTTCATGCTATTCACCATCTCATTTGAGGCCAATTGTTAAAAATCACTTTTTCGGTTGTTTCTAACAAAAATTTTCTACTATAGGCAACTCCATAAGTTATTCTTATTCCAATTGTATCTAATGCTCAAGTAAAGGTTTCACACATTATAATATATATAAGGACCATATTAGATCATTCACATAGATCATAAACAAGCTTTTGTTCAAATTCACTACTTGGATTCTTTTTTCTTCTTATAGCCAATATATAATTCAAAATGATAAAATTTATTAATTTTAAGCATCAACTCTACCCATATTCACATAAGAAACTTTCAATCACCTCAAACATCATATAAAGCTAATCATTCATCAAAATTTCCAAGATTTAATAAAAATCACCATTGAGTTCTTTTTACATAACTTTCAACTTAATAGTTCAAAATTGAAAAATCATCTCCAAGGTTCAATTCAAGACCTCATACATGTCGCATTGTACATTCTAATCATGCTTCACTACTCACTTAAGTCATATATGTGCCTTTACTTAAAATCGCTACTTGAGTTCATTTCACTCAAAATTATTAACGAGGCCATTCTATTCTATCAATTTAATTTTCTAAAAATATTTCCCTATCAAAACATTATTTATCACCTCAATTCCTCATTATACAAAAATACAAAAAAAATTATCCTCATATTTAACATTCAATAACATCCAGGGTGTTACTGATGGATAAGCAATTCTTTAAATTTCTAAATGTATTTAAAAAACTGCATATTAATATTCCTTTTGTAGATGCCTTAGCATAGATGCCTGGTTATGCAAAATTTCTAAAGGAGATCTTGGCAAACAAAAGGAAGTTGGAGGATTTACCATGAAGTTGAATAAGGAATGTTTAGCCATCTTGCAAAATAAACTGCCATAAAAGATGAGTTTCACTATCCTTTGCACTATTGGTGATTCTTATTTTGAAAAGGCATTATGCGATTTGGATACCAGTATTAACTTAATACCATTTTCTATTTTTAGGAAATTATGATTGGGAGAGGTTAAAACAACTATAGTACCAATTCAACTTGTTGATCATTCAATCAAACATCCAAGGGGTATTGTGGAAGATGTGTTGATAAAGGTTGATAAGTTCATTTTTCCTACTGATTTCATAGTTTTGGATATGGAAGAAGATAGGGAGGTAGCAATAGGAAGAACTCTTATTGATGTTCAAAAAGGAAAATTAATCCTTAGAGTTCAAGATGATCAAGTCACCTTCAATCTCTTTATAACAATGAAATATAATTTGGATGCTAATTCTTGTTTTGCAATTGAATCTATTGATAAATTAGTGAACAAAATTTCCAGGAAAGTATTGTTGAAGATCCACTTGAAGCATGCTTGACTCAACTAAACAACAAAGAAATTGATACAGAGGGTGTAAAAGATTGTAAAATGTTTTTGGAGGCAAACCCACCTTACTCAAAGCAGCAATCACCAAGATTTGAGGAGCTGGGATAAATCAATAAAAAGCTTAAGCCATCTATTGAAGAGCCTCCTATTCTTGAACTCAAACATTTACCTTCTCATTTAAATATGCTTACTTAGATAAAGTTTCTTCTTTGCCAATGATTATTTCTTCTTCATTGACAGATATGATCGAGGAGAAACTACTAAGGGTAGTGAGAGAGCATAAGGGTGCAATTGGATGAAAAATTGTGAACATCAAAGGAATCAGCCCTTCACTTTGTATGCATAATATTCTAATGGATGAGCAATACAAACCCATCATCCAACATCAAAGGCATTTGAATCCAAAGATGCAAGAAGTGGTGAAAGCAGAAGTGATCAAACTATTTAATGCAGGAATCATCTATCCTATTTTTGACAGTCCATTGGTAAGCCTTGTGCAAGTTGTACCAAAGAAGGGAGGTATGACTGTTCAAAAAAATGAGAACAATGAATTGATTCCAACTAGAATAGTTACTGGATGACATGTGTGTATTGATTAGAGGAAATTGAATAATGCTACTAGAAAAGATCATTTCCCTTTACCATTTATTGATCAGATGTTGGAAAGACTTGCAGGACATGAATTCTATTGATTTTTAGATGGTTATTAAGGTTATAATTAGAATCCCATTGTACCAAAAGATCAAGAGAAAACCACCTTCACTTGTCCCTGTGGTACTTTTGCTTTTAGAAGAATGCCCTTTGGTCCTTGCAATGCACTAACTACTTTTCAAAGATGTACGATGGCTATTTTTTTTGATATAGTTGAGAAATATATTGAGATTTTCATGGATGATTTTCTATTTTTGGCTCATCATTTTATTCATATCTGCATAATTTGGCTTTGATGTTGCAAAGATGTGAGAAGACTAACCTATTCTAATTTGGGAGAAGTGTCATTTTATGGAGTAGGAAGGGATAGTGCTTGGACACATGACTTCAGAAAAAGGAATAGAATTGATCATGCTAAAGTGGAGGTCATTGAAAAATTGCCTCCACCCACATCTGTTAAACTTGTTAAAGGATTTTTGAGGCATGCAGGATTTTATAGACGGTTTATCAAGGACTTTTCAAAAATTGCTAAACCCCTCTCTAACCTCTTAGTTAAAGATGTAACATTTAACTTCTCAGATGATTGCTTGCAGGCCTTTAACACTTTGAAGGAGAAATTGGTTTCAGCACTAATCATGGTAACACCGGAGTGGGATCTACCTTTTGAGCTAATGTGTAATGCTAGTGATACTACCATAGAAGCTATCTTCGGATAATGAAAAGGGAAAAATTTTCAAACCATTTACTATGCTAACAAGACCTTATCAAGAGATTAATTGAATTACTCAACAACAAAAAAGGAACTTTTGGCAGTAGTCTTTTCTTTTGATAAATTTCATTCTTACTTGATTGGTTCACAAGTGATTGTTTATTAGACCATTTAGCTTTGAAATATTTTCTTACAAAGAAAGAAACAAAGCCTAGATTGATTAGGTGGATTCTTTTGCTGTAGGAATTCAATTTGGAGATCAAGCATAAGAAGGAAACTGAGAATCTAGTTGCAGATCATTTGTCCAAAATTCCAACTGCCAAAGATGAGGAGACTTGAATTCTTGAAGAATTTCCCGATGAGCATATATTTCATGTCAACTCTACACAATTACCTTCATTTGTTCATTTTGTAAATTATTTGGCAAGTGATGTTCTACCTTGTGAAATGCCACCATAATAGAAAAAAAAATTGTGTTAAACATTATCTTTGGGAGGAACCTTTTTGTTTAAAATTTATGCAAACTAGGTGATAAGGAGATGTATACTAGAGAATAAGATGGTAAGTATTCTACAAAATTGTCATGATGGAGAGGCAGGTGGACATTTCAATTGCACCAAAACTATAGGTAAGGTTTTGTAGTCTTATTTTTATTAGCTATTAGTTTTCAAAGATGCACAGACCCATGTACTTTCATGCGATAGATGTTAGAGAATGGGGAATATCTTTAGAAGAAATGAGATGCCTTTAAACAATATTCTTGTTTGTGAATTATTTGATATCTGGGATATTGATTTCATGAGACTGTTTCCCTCTTCCTTTGGCCATAAGTATATTCTACTAGCTATAGGGTATGTGTCTAAATGGGTAGAAGGGATAGCAATGCTAATAAATGATGCTCGGGTAGTGATCAAATTCTTGAAGAAAAATATTTTTACCAGATTTGGTACTCTCAAAGCAATCATCAGTGATGGGGGAAATACATTTTTGCAATAAATAGTTTGATGCAGTTCTTCTAAATATGAAGTCAAACATAAGATTGTAACCCCTTATCATCTTCAGACTAGTAGACAGGTAGAAGTTTTAAACAGGGAAATCAAAAGAATTTTGAATAAAACTATGAATACCTCTAGGAAAGATTGGTCAGTAAAACTTGAGGATGCACTTTGTGCTTATAGGATTGCATTTAAAACACCCATTAGGATGTCTCTTTTTAGGCTAGTATTTGAAAAGGCTTGTCATTTACCTATGAATTAGAACATGGAGCATATTGAGCATTAAAATTTTTGAATTTTGATAGGCAACTTGTTGGAGAAGAAAGATTGCTACAATTAAATGAGTTGAATGAACTTCACAATGAGGCTTATGAGAATGCCAAGATATACAAAGAGTGTATAAAAAGATGGCATGATAAGCACATTCTAAGAAGAGAGTTTGAAATTGGTCAAAAAGTGTTACTTTATAACTCTCACCTTAGATTGTTACCTGGTAAGCTATAGTCTAGATGGATAGGTCCTTTCATTATCACTAGGATATTGCCATATGGGATAATTGAAGTTGCTCATGACACCAAGGGAACATTTAAAGTGAATGGTTAGCATCTAAAGCATACTTTGAAGGAAGATTTGACAAGCAGAAGTTCACATTGGACCTGAAAGAACCAACTTAAAGAAAAAGATAGTCAAGCTGAAGACTCTAAATCAAAACTACTTCTTCATCCCTTGTCTTTTAGGATTTTTATTCTAGCTTAGTTTTGCTTTATTATTCTTTTTGCTTAGATTTTCAAAGATCAATAGCTCTTTTTGAACTTTCTTTATTTTCATCGCATTTAGCTTAGTTTGTTGTTTTATTTTCTCTATTAGGATAGATTTTGTTTTTGTTTTTTTTAAAATTGTGGTTTAATGTTTCTGCTGTAGAAGTAAGAAATCTAATTTTAGATTGAGCATAGAAGTTTCAAAAGATTATAGAATATGTGCCAAGTGTTAAAATTGTTAAAATTTTGTGAAGAGAATTAAAATGCAATTCATTCAAGGAAGCCCTTAAACTTAAATTTCTTCATTATTTTCACATTCAGATTGACATTCAGATTTTAGATTTGCATTCAATTTAATTTTGGAATTTTTTTGAATTTAGGTATATAGTTTTAAAGGGCTACACTTTTTAATAACTTAGCTAAAGAAATCCAAGAGCAATTATGCTACAATGTTGAAAGTTAATAGGATGGATTCTCTCTTAATGCTTAACTGACATATATTGAGTTTTTTTTATTACCAATGCACATAATTGAGAAAGAAGGATAGGTGTTACCTTATGGTTTACTAATTCTTATGATAAGTCCTTCTTTTTCATGATTGATGAAACTTCATTGAGCACTTTATGTTATTATCATGTGAAGTGCATGCGGATTAGTTATGATGTTGTGAATGCAGTAACATATTCTGGTTGACATAAGTATACTAGAACTTGTCTGATTATCCTTCAAGGCAAAATCCTAGATAACATGTTTAATTGGAAGCGATTTAGGCATTCTTTGATCAGTTTGAGTCTTTCAAGCTAACCTAATACATTCACTATTTTTTAGTGTCCCCATTGAGCTTTAATGAAAGAATGACATATGCAAAGCATGTGAAAACTACCATTTGACTTTTCTTTCTTTAGCCTAATCATTCGAACCTTTTCAACCTGAAAAACCATGATTGACCTATTAATAGATATATTCTAAACATATGGTTGTAGAGAGGACATGAGTGCATAATAAGATAAGGTATGGGGAGTTAAAGGGAAGAATGCTAAAAGAAGAAGAAAAAGGATAAAAGGAAAGAAATCAATAAGTATTATCCTTCAATTGGGGCTATCATATCTCTACGAACTCAACAAAAAATAAGTTTGGAGATGCAGTAGTAATACAACCCATAAAATAGATAAAACCCCAAACAAAAAGTCAAAAGAGTGAAAATTCATGTAAAAATTCAGATATGCTCTCTTAGTTTGTGAATCCTTATTCCCTTTCTTATTAGCTAAACCTAAGGCCTCATTACAAGCTTAGCAAAGAACTACTAATCCAAATGAACAGAGTTATCTACATTAGTAAAGAGGGATTATGAAAAGCAAGCTTATGGGGTGTCTTATGAAGATCATGAGAATCATTGGTTTGCACATTATTGATTGAAAAACATGCATGTAGCATAAGATTGACACTGCACACACACACTTTTTATTTCATGAAAGGATTGATGAAACATGGGTTTCATGAGATTACTTGCAAGTACCTTGAGTAATTTTTGAGATATGTTCACATTTGTAATTTGTCTGGCATGTTACTAATTATTCGAGAGAGTTTTCCTGACTAATTCATGAGTTTAGATTGTTATTTACTTAAGGATGATCAAAAGCTAAGTTTAGAGTATTTGATAAGTTCATAATATATTATGTTTTTATATTTAAATTCACATATTTAAGATCCCCTTTAAATTTATTTTCAGCAATTTATATTGACATTTAAGTGAATATTGCACTTAATAAAGTTTTTTTTATTTTAGACATAAAAATCTGTAAAATGAAACTAAAGATTACAAAAGGAGTCACCTTAAAGCAATTTCTTAGATTGATGAAGGCAAATTTAGAAACTATTTTCAACATGAAATTTTATCCCTTGTTCTTATCTTTACAAAGAATTAAGTATCACATGATTCTGAGTTTATGTGAGAAAGTTATGGTTAAAATAGTGCAACTATCTCTAAAGCTTCACATTTGTCTACTAATTTATTTGACAGAAGATGTCCCTTTGAGGCCCCATGACTCATAGAAGATGAATGGTCTAGAAAAAGTGATAAACGTAAAAGTTGTATCCATTAAAATAATCTCTCCAATGCAAAAAGAATCATGTGATTCTGAGTTCGTACAAGAATATTAGGATCAAAATACTAAAATTGTCTCCAGAACTACTTTATCGGTAGTAAGTAGAGATTTGTCTATAGTAGGTAGAGGTTTGTCTAAGACAAATTGTAAGAAGCAGAACTTTGTCTATAGACTAACCATAGACAAAGTAGATTTGTCTAAGATGAATTATAAAAAGTAGAACTTTGTCTATAGACTAACCATAGACAAAATAGATTTGTCTGAGACAAAGTAGATTCATCTATAGCAAGGCTACTTTGTCAGTAAACTAACTAGAGATGAATTTTACAATGTAGAGATGCATGAAATAGTTTGGGATAAAATAAAAGCTATATATGGAGATTTCAAATATGATGAACATAATTTTGCATTCCAAACTGAGATTTCAGAAATTAATATTGTGTTTAAAGTATTTTTAGTAGTTGGGTGCCACAATACCCAGCTATTGAAGTTATCTTTGGAAGTTAATTTTTCTACATAAGTGTTACTGCAATCTTTAGAAGTCAGGGATGTCAAATTAAAGGTTGATTTCTAGGAGTAAGAGTGTTGCAATTTTTAAAAGTTAACTTTGTAGACTAGGACGTGCAACAACTCAGTTTATTTTGGAAGACAGAGTTATTCTTAGAAGCGGATCTTTATGTGTCAAGGAATTACAATTCGTAGAGGAGTTCTATTAAAACCCTACTATGTGGGTTATTTAAGGATGTTCATAATAAAGTTTAAGAGGACGAACACAATTCAACATAGAGAGTTAGACGAGGAGAAGAGCTTACAACAAGAAAATCATTAGAGAAAGTTGCTGCAACTTTTATATTCTATTTTTCTTTTTTTCTAGTTCATCTTTTGTTTTTTTCATTAACATTCAAACTTGGACTATGATGATGTTTATCAATTACTTAGTTTTAATTCAAATATGATGTTCTAAATTTTTTTTTATCTAGGGTTAAATAGATCCTAGAATGAAGCTTGTGTTAATGTTTAATTTTTGAGTTAAATTATCTTCTTCCTCATTGTTTCTTCTTTTCTAAGCTTAATGCATGTATATATGCTTAGCTACCATATACATGAACTAAGATTCTTAATTTATACTCGAGAGAGGTGAATTAGGAATAGACTCTTAAATTGAAAAATATATGATGCAATAAAGTCTAGAGATAGCCATTGTACAAGTGCAATCCTTGTGAGTATGACTTTGAGAGCGCATATATTACACTTGGGTGCTTAAGCTAAATGGGTTTATTGATTTTTATTTACATAGAGACATAGTAAATCACTTCAATAGGCATACCTATTATAATACTTGAGAAAGGGTGGTAGATACTTTAGTGCATCTAATTGACAATGAGAGGAATGATAATTTACTCAATGCAATTCATTAATACAAGTGGATTTGCTTGGTGAAGTTAAATCTTTGGATATTTCATCCATTGATATTTCTTCTTTTGCTCTTACTATTTCTCAAGTTCATTATTCTATTTAGATTTTGTTTTATAACATCTACTGAAATTCACTCAACCAAATAATACTAATTTGAACTAAGTTTGGTACTTAGTGTGTAACAACCTATTTCCTCAAGGGAACTCAACTTACCTTATGTATATTACTTGTAATCATGTATACTTGCAAGAGATCCAACAAAAGTTATGGGAGAGAAGAACCTGAAGGAAACTTATGATTTGTATGAGATGCTTGGAGCAAACTTCTAACAAAAAAGTGTCAGAGGTAGGTCTAGAGAAATGTATAAAGCAAATTTGTATACTAAGTTTTCTATGTAGATGTTGGAACTTGCCAAGTAGGTGAATATGATGTGCTCCATGATGATGAAGCAGAAACAACCCATTCCAATTAAGGTATGCTCTATTTGTTGTATATTTGGTCACTCATATAATGTTTGTCTTTCTAGGCAAAGTTTTGTAGATTTTTTTACACAAGTTAATGTGATAAAATTCTACAACCAACAACCACGTGATGATCAAGATATTCAAATACCTATAATCCTAGTTGAAGAAGTCATCCTAGTTTTTCATGAAATAACAATTAGAATCAAATTCAAGCTGGAACTTCTTTTCAACCAAAAAATCCTACTCTTGAAGAAACTATCATTCAAGCAATCCAGACTCAGTTCCAAAACAATAAAAAGAGATTTCAAAACAATGAAATAAGATTCTAGAATATGGAGGCATCCATGAAGAAGATAGAAACTTGATGAGTGGATTTCATTCACTCATAAGATACGTTTTTATACTTAGATATTTGTTATTCTTATGCAATTGTTTTA
>JAYJMB010002368.1:0-15377 GCA_036873735.1 Pouteria campechiana
ATATTCCAGTCCCTTGGTATTTGGAATATACACATGGGCGACATCCTAGAAGCCACCCACAAAATGAGAAAGAGGCTTGTAAGGCAAAACCATCAGATCTTACATTTTCACATAATCCTAGATTATCTATATGATAATTTCCAACATTGATATTAGAGTCTAGTGGGGGACGTTAGGCGACAGATTTGTCTCTGATCCCATATTGCTTAAGTTAGGTGAGATACGCATATAAGTCTCACATAATCCGCAGTCTCCTATCTCGCAAGACACGTTTTGGAAAACCATGTGGATGCCGTTAATCTGTGACTAAAGTGGATAGTATTTTACAGGGGTGGCCCTAGGTGAGTCCAATTCTATAGTGGTATCAAAGTCAAGTGGGGGATGTTAGGTGTCAGATATATCTCTCATCCTAAGTTAGGTGAGATGTATTAGTAGATAAGTCTCGTGCAGTTTCCTAACTCATAAGACACGTTTTGTAAAATTATGCGGATGAAGTTGGTTTGCGATCAAAGTGGACAATATCTTGTGGGGTTGGCCTTAGATGGACCCTTTTTTACATTGGTATCAGAGTTATTTATGATTTTCTTTTAATTCCTAAAAAAAATTATTCATGATTCAAGGGGTTGAAAATCAAGAAATTAGATATATTTTTTTTGCTTTTAAATTAAGATTAAAAGTGATAGGATTTAGCATGATATGTTTATACTTTTTTTTCTATTTGATATAGAAAGTAACAGATTTAATCAAAACCCTAGAAATTTTAAAAATTTTATATTCATTTTCTAAACATATATATATATAAAGTAAATCCGGTGGGTTTACAGAAATCCGTGCGGCCCCGTGAAATTTAATCCGCCGTGCATATCCCTTCGCGCTGCCTATGTTTGTCGCGTGTCCTTGGAATCCCCAAAGACAGAAAATCCCCGCATGGAAATCCTTCGGCACACGACAATTCCTCTTTGTGAACAATGGTTGATTTTTGAACGATGACGTCATCATTTTTTTTCCAACATGATATGGTTTCCACCGAAGAGCTTACCTTTTGGGAGGTGATGTTATCAAAAAGTTTTTTTTTTTAATTCATGTGAGATGAATATATTGTACGGCTGTGATTTCTATTCAATATATTGAACGGTTGGATTGAAATTTCATATGTAGAAGGATGCTCACGTTGGGTTCCCATGGCTACTGTTCACATATTGTTGAAGAACTGTTCATAAACTGTTTAAGTACTGTTTATACACTGTTCATAATGTGTTGAGGATGAATTCTCATCCGCCTGAAATGATGGTCCAGAAACGTCCAGTGAGATTCAATACAAAAGTTAGAAACGATGGTTAACAAAATCACATAACATGACATGGATTCTATTAGGGCTGCAAAAATCAATCATGAGTTAAAGTTGTGAAGCCAAGGACGAGAGTTATTTGTGCACCGAGTTAACGGATAGGTCCTCTATGGGCGCACAGTCAGGCTACACGCCTACACCAAGGTAGCGCAGGCGATGGCAAAAAAACCACCAGCAGTTCGCGTAGCGAAGGCAAGAAAGCTACTAGGTAGCGTAGGCAGCAGCAAAATTAGCAGCAGTGGAAAGCCCGTTCTCTACGTCGTGTTTAATCCTGCACGTTGCAGCTAGACAACGTTGTTGCGTAATCAGGATGGTCAGGACGCCTGATCGTGCTACTATACTAGGTCGCGTAGGCAAAGGTGAGAAAATTATTAAAGCAGGCAGCGAGGTTTGCACATTGGTGCTCAAATAATAATTATTTTCAGATCTGTCCCAAAAACCTATATTTGTTTCCAAATTGATGCCCAACGGACGCCTCACCTCACCCAACGGCCATCTCCCTAAGTTCCTTGACAGTTTTGCCCCCAACCCCTATTGTAAAAGAGGGCTTCTAAACTTAGATCTCTTCTCATCAAAGCAGCATCTCTCCTCATTAAAATAGTAACTTACTCTCTTCTCTCTCTTGTCCCTCTCTTCATTAAAATAGTAACTTACTCTCTCCTCTCTCTTGTCCCTCTCCTCATTAAAATAGTAACTTACTCTCTCCTCTCTCTTGTCCCCAATGAAATGCAGCCAAAACTCCAATCTTTGTCTCCTTTCTCTCGCTACAGCAAGAGCAACACCTCATCTTAAGGTATATTTGGAGTCTCCTTTCTCCCACAATTTTTATTTTATAATGGTTTATATAAATGAGTTATTAGTATTCTGATTACTGTGATACAAACATCAGAAGTAGAGGGTAGAAATCTTTTACGAATGTTCCTACTTGGGAGAATAAATTTACGTGATGAGGGGCATTTTTTCTTCTCCAAAAATGATTTTATGTCTAACCTATTTTTTGTTTTTTTGGTTTATAGTCATTTTAAAATAAAATTTAGATCACCATCTAAGTGAAGAAAAAATTAGTGATATAATCTTTTTTTTGTTTCTTATTCTCTGTTGATATGACTTTTTCATTCTTGAAGTAAGATGAATTATTGCTGGCCTGTTGAATTAGATTTTTCAATCTTTCTGGAACTCTTTTTCTAGCATGCGGTAGTTTCATTGTAACAGATTGTAGTGATAGGTCATGGAAGCTCGTTGTTGTGGTTACAACTAAATGCAATATTTTATTCCATTTTCTTAATTATGCTAAAATAACTTTGTTGTTTTTTTCTCTTCTATTTTTTTTCCTTTTAGCAATTTCTATTTTTTACTCATAATCTTTCTTTTAGTAATAACTAAATTACTCATTAATCTATTTTTTTGGAATTATACCTCTAATTGAGATTTTGCTTTTGAACTCAAGTAGTTGACAATTTCTTTATTTTGTTTCTTGATGGCAATGGTTGTCCATGAAAGTTAGGAGAGTATATTTGAAAGGGTAATACAGTATTTTGGGCAAGTGCTAGTTTTAGCTGTAAAAGGGTCATCTGAATATTTTCAATCTTACTATAAATATGTAAATATTGTGTAAGTTATTTATGTTTGTGAAGGGATGACATTTATCCTTTTTTTTATACGTTTCAACTCTAATGGCGAAATGTATAAGATTGTGCATTGATTATAGTGGTGCGCTTCACTAGGATAGTTCATGTGGGAGTATAACCTATAGTGGTGACAAAAGACAAATCATAACAGTGGAGGAAAAGTTAATCATATTTCAAGGCCTAGTTTATGACATGGAGAGAAAAAGTAACATCCCAAAAGATAAGATGAAATTATACTATAGGATTCCACATGATACCTCACATGAGCAGTATGAAGACTTGGATGATGAAAGTGACTTACTGAATATGGTTGAAAAATTTTAAATGTCATGCCTTCTAAGAATGGGAAAGAAAAGAAAAAAACATATGATATAGATGTGTATGTGACTGTAGTAATGAATAGACAGATTGGTACAGGAAGATAAGAATTAGGCCATGTTAGGAATGAGCAAATGCATGGGTAGAAATATGTAGTACAAGAGGTAGCTAATGATGAATGTAATGAAGAAGTGCGGGGTGATGAAGGACCCCATAATGATGAAAAAAATTATAATGAAGATGATGTAACTAATGCTGAACATCACACAGAATTGTTAAAGGATGCAACCATTGATACATTTGAAGTAGATAATGATTTGATTCAATATGAGCTTGTTTTGTTATCCGGTGATTCAAGTGAAGAGGGAGAAAATGTACATGTGGATAATCATACAATGGTGGCGAACTTGAATTTGGTAGTGAGCATGGAGTTTAAAGATGCAATAAGTTGTAAGAAGGCCATTCGAGAGTATGCAATTAAAGAACTGTTTAACATTTTATTTCTTAGGAATACAAAGGAAAAGATTGTAGGAAAATATACTTCACCACAATGTATATGGAGATGTTATGCAAGGGTTTAGCAAAATAATATCAATTTTTGTTTAAGGATACTTAATGCTACCCACAACTGCACAGGCAATTATGGTCTAGGAAAGAAGACAATTACTTAACAGTAGGTTGCAAATAAAGTGAGAGATAGGCTGTGTGCTAATGAAAATTATAGCCCAAAGCTATTAATGAATGAGATTATGCATGAGACGGGCATATGTTTGAATTACAAAAACGTATGGAGGGGAAAATATATTGCTATTAACGAGGTATATGGATCTACAGAGGATTCTTTTAAGAAAGTTTCTTCTTTTTATGCAGCAATGAAGACAACAAATTCAGGTAGCATTGTGGAGTACGAACTATATCCATACACCATATTCCAGAGATTATTTATGTCTATCAGGGGATGTGGAAGGATTTCTACATGGATGTCGTCCCTTGATATTTTTTGATGGTTGTCACTTAAAGGGTCGATATAAGGGAATCCTACTATCAGCAGTTATCTGTGATGGTAACAATGGAATCTTGCCCGCAGGAGTTGCGTTGGTGGAGTAGGAGTGTATGGAGAGTTGGGAATGGCTATTAGGTTATCTAGCTCAAGCAATTAAAGATGGAGACTTTTGTGTTATGTCAGACCGACAAAAGGGTCTATTAGCAGTTGTCTCATGGCTATTCCCAACTAGTGGTCATTGTTTTTGTATGTGTCATTTTTATGCAAATTTAAAAACTTATGATTTTGGTAAACGTATAGTAGTAAGAGATTGTTTTTGGAGCGCAACTCAAGCGTATACAAGATATGAGTGGGGGGCATACATGGAGCGATTGCAACAGTTGTCTATAAAAGCATACCAGTATGTTATGAAGGAATCTCCTATACATTGGTCACGGGCTTTCTTCAAAGATGACTTGCTCTGTAATTCAATTGATAATAATATAGCTGAGTCCTGAAATAGTTTCGTCCGGGATCTATGTCATTGACCAGCATGTGAGTTATTTGATAAATTCATATCAAGATGATGAGGATCTTTGATAGATGATGGAACTTGAGTTCCACTCATAGGATGGGTCAGTGGTACCAAGAGCTAGTAAAAAAGTTTTGGAGAATAAGAGGGTAGCTAGGTGGGCTATTGTGAGGTGTGCCGATAAGTTCAAGTATGAAGTTGATTGTGATGATGGGAGGCATACTCTACATTTGGTTAGGAAGATATGTTCATGTAGGCAGTGGCAGATTGATGGAATACCATGTAAGCATGTTTATGCAGTGCAAATTAAGAGGAGGGTTGATCCTGAAGATTTATGCGCTCCCGACTTTCACTATGGGACTTATCGTGCAACTTATAAAGGCATCATTCATGCAATGCCTGATTGCAGGTTTTGGGATCCAGTGCCTGGTAGTGGACAAATTCTTCCACCAGTAGTAAAACATGGTGTGGGTCGTCCTAAGATTAATAGAAGACATGCTACTGATGAAGGGCCTCATGCATCGTAGTCTCATACAGTTCGATGCGGTAATTGTGGTAATCTTGGCCAAACAGAAAAACTTGTAAACATGGATCGCATGAGAGTATATCTAGTTATTCGTCTCATGTCGGGAGTAGGGAGAAGATCGCAGTTGTAAGGGGCAAAGGCAGAGGCAATAGCAGTAACAGCTAGCATGAGTAGCCTATGTTGTTTCATTCATGTCTTTATGTGTCTGTTGTTTTGAAGTATGTACTCTTTTTTTGGACTCATGTAAGGGGAAGAGGCAATAGGATCGCTTCTATACAGATGGTTATTTTTTGCTTTATCCAAACATCCTCCTGTAATATAAGAGCTGAGCATTCTATTTAATTCTTTTTCCCTTTATTTATGTTTAGGCATGTTGTATTTTATAAGTACCTTTTTTTCCCGCCTTTCTAATATTTTTTCATATTGCTTTTGTCGAATTTCCTAACTTACTACAGTTTGTGTATAGAATTTCTTCAAGTAATATAACGGGGACCAAGTTGTTAGAGGAACAAAATTTATCAAGTTACATGTTAGCTAGTATGTTTGAAGTGTTTGGATGTAAAGACATGCAGTGAAGACATCATGTATATAGTCATTTTGATTTGAGGCCATGGGATATATGGTAAGATTATTTTTTAGTAGAAAAATGATTGCAAATGATTAGGTAGAGTATTTATTACATGTGATAGTTCGAATTGACTGTTTCTATTGAGAATTTAGCCAACAAAAGGAAGTGTAACGAGGAATCGTGTTTTGATGTTTTAATTTTTTTGAATTCTGGAATAAATTAGCAAATAAAAAGGGAATGTAATTGGTATATATATATTTTTTCATAGGTAATGTCATCTGCATTGTTGTCGATATCAGAACTTGGAAGAGTTCATTAGCCAAATGTTAGTGTACTCTATAGATAGAATGTGCCGATTTGTCTCCTTGATCTATTTTCTGAGATTAAAAAAATGAATTAAGTAATGCAACATAATTATAAAAGATTCATGCATTTTAAAATGAGATATATTGTTTAAAGATTTTGCATTGCTTCTGTCATGTTGCATAGAAGTTTCGCGTTGCTTCTGTGCAGTGTGACAGAAGCACCGCAACACCATGTCACGCTGCACAGAGTCAACGCTGAACTTCTATGCAGCATGACATGGTGTTGCATTGCTTCTGTCTTTTGTGCAGCGTGAGAGAAGTAACGCGACACCATGTCAAGTTGCACAGAAGTTCTGCGTTGTCTCTATGCAGCATGACATGGTGCAGTAGTGCTTTTGTCACATTGCACAAAAGTTTTGTATTGCTTCTGTGTAGCGTAACAGAAGCAACGTAGCACCATGTCATGCTACACAGAGGCAATGCAGAACTTCTCTACAATGTGACATGGTGCTATGTTGCTTCTTTCACGCTGTAGAGAAGTTCTACATTGCTTCTGTGCAACATGATAGAAGCAAAGCAGCACCATGTCATGCTGCACAGAAGCAATGCAGAACTTCTATGCAGCGTGACATGGTTCTGTGTTACTCAAAATGCTACTCAAAAATTCTGAGTAGCTACTCAGAATTTCTGAAGGCAGCCAGAATGCTACTTAGAATTTGCTCAAAAGTTCAAAAGTACCAGAATCTAGATAGAAGTTCCAGATTCTGGACAGAAGTGTAAGTTGACTTCTGACAGACTTCTAAGCAAATTCTGTCCATTTTCTGAAGTGCAAGCTAACTTTTGAAGGACTTCTGTTCATAACAAAATGCAATTCTGTAGAAATGAAATAGGGGAGGCTTTTTAAAAAATCCCTTTTGAATGGAGCTTCCAAAAGGAAACAATGACCAGTTGCAGGTGAGGTGCTTCAAATGAAAACTGTATTAGATTCTGACATGCCAAGTTTTTGAATTATTTTTTTTTGATAAAAAGTTGGGACTTGAGACTGATCATTTGATGCCCATCTCCAATAGAATTGCATAGCTGAATAAAGGTGTGAAGCTGGTGAATACTAACTGTTTTTAGTAGCCCACATAAAATCCAAATTGATAAGAAAATTGATGAATCCATTTTAGAATCCTGACTACTAACAATCCCAATTAACTTTTCCAGATTACTGACATTCAACCATATACTTGTCTCACCTTCACTAATTTCAGAAACAAGCAATTCAACAAGTTCATTCAACCATATCCTGATCACCTATGTAGCCTTAGACATTTTTAAGAGAGTTTGGAATTTGAACATAAACACTACATTGGAATTTGAAATGGAATAAATGTCATAATGTTTCATACACCTTCACTTTGATTACATTATAGTGATTCAAGTCAACCGTACACAAAGAAAAGAAAAAAATAGTGTTTATTTACAGAATTTCAAATTTTTAATTCCATCCAGAATTTTGGAAAGTACAACTTCTTTCTTCATGATCTCAATTTCTCTTTTTGCAAGCTCCAATTCCTTCTTTAATAGTGGTACTTCATCACATGCTTTACAAGACTTGTCACCAGTTGAAACGCCTCTGATTAATGATAAACATCACACCATGAAAAATAGTTGCAGTCATGTTTGTCCTGGATGAATAAAAAATATAATTTATTAAGCTATCAATGTCATAATATACATTCGAAAAGGTAAAAACATACTATGATTGTGTGCAAAGAGATGTCCATTATAGGACACCAATAAAACCATCTTTGTGGAATTTTACTTGTTCGTGACATGAAAGTATAACGCAATCCTTTGCCACATTTGCAAGGAATTTGTGGGTATGGGCAATCATGTGAAGACATACTTCCGTCATTTTTGAAAAAGAAGACGTAATATGTAATATAAGTTTAAAGTATAAACTTCTTACCTACATTATAAAAATATGACATGGTCTTTAGTAATTTATGCAAGTCAAATTAGCAAACAACAAGCATTCTTTCTAAAAGTGGAGATACACACCATCAGCCAATTAATACCACTTCCAATATAATTATTCAGAACCATGAAAATGGATATTAGAGATAGAGAATAGAAAAACTCAAAACAAAATAAGAAGAAGCCAACATAGCACTTGTGATGGACAACACTAACAAGTCAATGCAGAAATGTCCATTACATGCAAAGATCTACAACATGTAGTTCCAGCTTCCATACACGAAAACCAACTATACCCACAAAACAAAATGAGATTGTTTTGCTTTTGTTTTTCACCAAAAGGGTAGTTTTTAGGGTGGGGTGAGAAAATGAGGGGTGTAAGGAAATATTTACCTTTTAATGGGCATGGGAGGAGATACAAAAGGTGGGTGGTCAAGATCACAACTTCTCCGAGAGAGAGGAGAGAGTAAGCTGCTGCTTCGATGAGGAGAGATGAGAAGAGATCTGAGTTTGAAAGCCCTCTTTTATGATAGGGCTTGGGGGCAAAATCTTCAGGAAACTTGAGGAGATGGCAGTCCAGCGAGGTGAGGCGTCGTTGGGGATTGATTTGGAAATGGAGATGGGTTTTTGACTTATTATTTGGGCACAAATGTAGGATTGTCAGTAACATTTGGGTACGGATATGAAAAAAACCCTAGCAAAATATGCTGAACATATTAGCTATTGTAGACATCTCATGTAAGAACATATTCACAGTTGAATTCTAGAACTGACCCGCGGGAGCTGAGAATATTTAAATAACCCATGCAGCCGATTTCCTACATGAGAATACTCTACCCGCATGGTCATTAAAGATGATTATTTGGACATGCAAGCAGGTTCTAATGCTATCCAATTTTGGCATGGGACCAATCAAGATCACCAGAATACAACGGGCATAAAATCCCAATGAAGTGGAATGCTGGAATTAATTGAATTGTCCAAAGAATTTATGTCCATTTGGACCAGAAAAAAAAATCATTAGGACCGTGTATTGGGGAGCAGAAAAATCAGCGCTGGCTAACAGAGCTCTTTCACATGGACGTTAAAACAATCCATCAGCAGCAAGTGGGTGATGGAGATTGTTCCAAATAACAAACCATCCATCAGGACCGTCCAAGTGAATGGAATCAATATTCCATTGCAGCGTTGCAAATTAATTGGAATGTTGCTTGGATTTTTATAGATGGCTCATCTAGCCGGCTTTAACTGATGATCAAAAGGGAAGTTAATCCAACATGTTAAATCTGATGGAATCAACACTTCAAGTAATAGGTGCTGCCCAAAGCATGATTAAACAGGCATCTGATCCACACCGTTAACCTAGGATCAAAAGATGTTTGCTGAAATTAAATTGGACCTCGGCCTGATGGTCTGGATGATGGGAATGGAACGCCATCGCATCTTGCTAAATTCAACTATTCAGGCAACCCCGTCAATTTCACTATAATTCCAAGATGGGGTCCACCGTCAGTAATTGATGCATTGGACATTAAGGCGCTGCCAAATGCATATCATATAAATATCAAGCTGGCACGTGATCAGCAATATAGCCAGGATGAAGTCAAAGTCTCGATGCGTTGGACATTTAGGGGCTGCCAAATGCATATCACACAAATATTAAGCTACCATATGGCACGGGATCAGCAGCATAGCCATGACGAAGTCAAAGCTACAAACCCAATGTCTTACAAAAAGTCAAGTACCTAGTCATCTAGTGTCATAGGGATGGAGATTACAAACACAAACCAGGGCTATGCTTAAAGAAGAATTGTAATCAAGGAAGCGATTAACCAGAGCCTAAAAATTAGTATTTTGGTAATCTTAGTGATATTTTAAGTTACATTTTTGTAAAATGTATGCTAAAAATACTAAAAATGGGTTTGGGGAAATTTGCAAACTCCTTCCCAAGAAATGTAAGTCATTGCCAACTAGCGTAGTTGGATGCAAAACTTCACGAGAAAAAGAAATATTCTCTGACTCGTTACTAACTAGTGGAGTTGAAAGTGAAAGTTCACTCTAAGAAGAAATATTCTTTTATCTCCGCTACTAACAAACGGAGTTGAAGGCAAAATTTCATTCTAAGAAGAAATGTTCCCTGACTACGCTACCAACTAACAGAGGTGAAAAATTTATATTTCACTCATAACTAAGAGAGTTGGAAAATTTGTATTTCCCACTTTACTAGTGCAGTTGGGAATTTTGCATTTCACTAACAAGTAGCAGAGTCAAGCCTTTGAAGCCTATAAATACCTCATCTTCTATCGTTTTATAGATTGAGAAACTCTCAGAACTGAAGGCTTTGAGAACTCTTCACGAGGTGAGTGACTCCCCTGACACCAGTGGCTTTTGGCCTAATAGGCATTTCTTTTGGTGCTTAAGGGTACCTTGCCATGGCCCCACCATAGCACACATGTCCCACCAAGGCTATAATAAAAGTGGATCCCACATAATTGTAATGGACAACAGGATAATATCAGATTAGATAATTAAAATACACTAAAACTAGTTAAACATTAATTAAACCCTGCAAATGGCAAAGTTGCCCTAGAAATAACTCATAAAATTAGGAAGATGATAACAGGTAACCTACCCATTGTCTTAAATTAATTAAAGATTGTCATTAGCATTAATTATGCTTAAGCTTAATTCAAAGTATAATTAGGCCTAATTCATGTAACCTAACTCTATGATCTCTCACAAGTCAAATGGCAAAGATCACCCACTTTTGGTTTTTCATGGGATATTGAAAAAATCACTCATCTAATCACCCAACCGTTTAAGTCTAAGACTGGTCATGGCTCACTGAGTCAAACCCTAGTAAAAGCACTTTAATCAACCAAACCCAGTTGACATGGTCTTACTTTTTCCAACCTTCTCAAGAGCAAATAAGAGAACTAAGTTATCCAAGCATAATTCACTAAGTCAAATGTAGTCAACTTGGTTTCTCATTTCCTAAGCTTCTCACGCATAAATGAGAGAGCTGAGTCACTCGTCGAGTCATCCAAGCATGATTCAATGAGTCAAACCCAGTTAGTTTGGTTCTATTTTTCCTAAGCTTCTCACGGGCAAATGAAATAGCTAAGTTACTTGTTGAGTTATCTAAGCATGATTCACCAAGTCAAAACCTAATAAACATGGTTCTACTTTTCTTAAGCTTCTACAGGGTAAATGAGAGAGCTGAGCCACTTACTAAGTCATCCAAGCATGGTTCACTGAGTCAAACCCAGACAACCTGGTTCCAATTTTCTTAAGCTTCTCACAGGCAAATGAGAGAGTTGAGTCACTCACTGAGTCATGCAAGCGTGATTCACTGAGTCAAACCTAGTTAATCTTATCCCACTTTTTTTAAGTTTTTCATGGGTAATTGAGAGAGTTGAGTTCTCACTAAGTTGTCACTAAATGAGTCAAAATGCCTAGTTTACCTAGTTCTGCTCTTTCTAAGCTTCTTTTGGGAATATGAGATAGCCGAGTTACTAAGTCACTAAGTCGTGACTCACTGAGTCATTTTCTGTAGTGACTTTGACTTAGTCAAAGTTACCTGTCCTTCCTTGGCTTCCTATGGTTATAAGGAGAGTCGAGCAACCCTAATCAACTATTTTCTTCTTGATCTCTTTTAGGTCTAAATACAAAAGAGGTCACTTGGTCTTTATTTCTTCTAGGATAAACTAATTGGATCAAAATACATATTCTTTAGGTTGACCCAAAGTCTACCAACTTAGTCTAGAACTATGCCATCCTCTTCACCCATTGGCTTGAAGTGATTCACTAAATTTTACGTCATCACAATGTACATAGCAACCCCAAAGGCAACACGCATCTAATTAAAATAGATTGTATTTTATTTTTGGGTCTCTAAATGTATTATACTCTTTCTTTTAATTAAAGGTTTTCTTTCATTGCGGAGATATAATTAGGACCACTTATGGTTTGGTATGTGAATATGCAATTTTCTGATGTATACATAACAAGTGTAATTAGTTGATGACATAAATAAAATAGAAATTGTTTTGGTTCATTCCAATAATACAATCTTCATTCCATTTTTTGTAGTTCCTCTTTTTTGTCTTGTTACACTATTCATCATAAATATTGTTCATGCATAATACTATTCACATGAAATTTTTTTTGATGAGATTTATGTTTCTACAACTTGGATTTTAGTAATTAAATAGTCATTTTCTATGTTTTAGGATGTTTTGGATTCAATAGATGGATCAGATTACCCAAAAGATGACTAAATTATGAGATATAAGAGAACATATGTGAAATGATAAAGTTTTTTTTATGCAATTCGAATATTTAATGCATAAATTAAATTATTGAACATTGACTTCATCTAGTTAAAACACAATATCCAAGGTTATGCATTTATATTATGTATGTAATGCACAAGTGAAATTAATATACCCACGAATATACACACTATTTATTTGATTATAAATTTTTGATAAATTTTACCTATGTGGTTTGATTATTTGAATGATCTATTTAATTGCATGTTAATTATTATCTTGATTATTTATTAATTAGATGACATTCATGACACGTTTTACATATGTAAACGTCGCTTATAAGATTGAAGCCTTAGATATTTTATGTGGACCATAAAGTAGAGAGTGTGATAAATCAACCATAAGATGAAATCAATGGTTGATAAATTAGAGGATGTAATTTTCTTTAGGTGCTCATGGAATAATTTATTTATTTTATTATCAAATAAAGAGCCAAAATAACACTTTAATCAAAGGCAGTGCGACATCCTTATTTGTTTATTTAGTTTGGTAAAATGTAGTAGGATTTATCAAGAGATGTAATCCTTTATATGTATTTCTTTTCAAAGCCTTGTAAAGGGATGTATTTTACACTAAATTTGAAATCACTGAATTATTTTGGCATGAGCACCAGAAAGCCTCCTATGTGGATTGGATATATCATGGATGAAATTTTTATGTGAATATGATTGATTATTAGTGGATTGATTACATTTTATGAATAGTGAGAGCCTCCTATGTGGATTTGATATATCATGGATGAAATTTTTGGGTGAATGTGATTGATTATTAGTGGATTGATTACATTTTGTGGATAGTGAGAGTAGTTTCCATATTTTATTTTAAGTAAGATAGATAGTAAAATTTTTTATTTACATGATGGGAGATGATTATGAGCATTATGAATGTGACATTTTTGATCTTATTATGTTAATGAAAAATTTCAAGGTCTACTTAAATTTAAAATAAAATAATATTTCAGACATATGCCCAATTGGGTTTCATATTGAGTCTAGTGAAACATGGCTTCAAAAAGCATCATAGCGGAACTTGTTAAAGGCGAGAAGTTAAATGGAAAGAACTATAATATGTGGCATAAGAAGGTTCAATACCTTCTCAATAAACATGAGTCACTTGACTATCTAACGAATACTATAGTCCAACCTGAAGAAGGAACTATAGTCCAACATAAATATGACAAACAAGCCTATGAGGCATGGTATAAAAAAGATCGTATTGCTCACTTTACCTTAGGAAAGCGTGCTAGAATAAAAGATAAAACCAAACTTAAGTGATATGGTTGTGGATAGAAAAGTCACTTTACTCGAAAATATTCCGAGTAGAAAAAGGTGCATCTTGATCTTGATCTTACAAAACTTTTAGTTCGTTCATATGTGTTTGTAGCTCATTCTTTCCTTGCTTGGATAGTAGACATAGGAGCAACCAAACACATAGCATGTGATTGTGATGGATTTGTAGATTACCATAGGATCCCAGCATGTAGACATTATGTCATGGTGGGGAATGGAGCACAAGAAGAGGTTATAGGAGTTTATACTTATCAACTCAAGCTGCATAATGGGTGCATTCTACTCCTACATGATATGCTTCGTGCACCCACAATCCAATGTAATATACTTTCAGTTATAGCACTTATGAAGTTAGGTTTTTTTTTTTTTTAAATTTAAGGACATGGGTTTGTCCATTTACCTTGACAAAACATGTTATTATCATGGTCACTTGAGAAATGATCTTTTTATGTTTAACTTGAATACATGAGTTTATGGTGATTTTGTAGCTTATGCTGGTCCTTTTTCTTCTCCTTCTATTTTTGATTTTGTGTCTGAATCCATTACATGGCATGCTCGATTAGGACACATTGGATAAGACAAGATGAATAGATTGGCTAACAGCTCTTGGGCTCTCTCACTAAAGTCTGCCTACCTATCCATGAGCCTTGTTTGGTAGGCAAAGTATGTAGAAAACCTTTTCTTAAAGCTATAAGGGTCACTCGTCCTTTAGAATTAACTCATTCAAATATTTGTGAACCTATGAATGTTAAAGTATGTCATGTTGCATCTTATTTTATAACATTTATAGATGACTATTCAAGTTATGGCTTGGTATATCTGTTATCACATAAATCCAAAACTTTAATTTGTTTTAAACACTTTGTGATAAAGGTAGAAAATTAGCAAGATAGGAACTTAAAGGTTCTTCATACTAATAAAGATAAAGAATATTTGTCTGATAAATTTAGAGAATATTGTGAGGCAAAAGGTATAAAAAGGCAATTAAAAATTCTAAATACTCTACAACAAAATGGTGTTGTAGAGCAGAGGAATCATACTCTTTTAGAGATGGTTAGGTCAATGATGTCTCAAGATAATCTCCTAATTAGTTTTTGGGGAGATGCACTTTTGACTATAGCCTATATCCTTAATTGAGTGACTTCAAAATCAGTTTCTATCACTCCATATGAGTTATAAAATAATAAAATGTTTACTTTAGAAGGCTTATATCCATGAGGATATGTTCACAATATTTTTCACAAATATGGAAATTTAGGGCTTGGAGTTAATAAGAGTATCTTTATAAGGTATTCTAAACACTCAAAAGGTTTTGTGATGTATGGTGAAGAGTCATATGGTAAATTAACTGAGATTGAATCACGTGATGTAGACTTCTTAGAAAATGATTTCCCATGTGTTTGTGAAGTCAAGAAACATCTTGGACTTTTTGAGTTGCAAGATGCTCAAGATGATGCATCCTTATCTCATAGGCAAGAGGATGAAACACAATTTCATCCAATGATGACTAGAGATAGTGGGAGCAATGGTGCTGTCGTGGGCACCCAAATTTAGAACCTTGCTCCAATCTAATTTTCTGTAA
>JAYJMB010002369.1:0-59252 GCA_036873735.1 Pouteria campechiana
CCGGGGTGTAGTAGTAATACAACCCATAAACAGAAAGATAAGAGTAAATAAAAAGTAAAAAGAGTGAACATTCATGTACAAATTCATTTATGGTTTATTACTTTGTGAATCTTTATTCCTTTTCTTTTTTTAGCCAAACCAAAGGTCTCATTACAAGCTTAAAAAAGACTATTGATCCAAGTGGATAGAGTTTTCTACATTATTGGAGAGGGATTATGAAAACCAAGCCTATAAGATATTTTTATAAAGATCATTAAAATTAGTGAATTAAATGTTTTTGATTAAAAAGCATACATGTAGCATGAGATTAACAAAGCATGCACACATTTTCACTTCATGAAAAGATTAATGATGCATAAGATTCATGAGATTTCTTGGCTAGCGTTTTGAATGATTTCAGAGTTATGTGTACATGTGTAATTTGCCTAGCATGTTCTTTATTGTTTAAGAGAGATAACCTTGAATGTCTCGTGAGACATGATTGTTATTTTGCTCGAAGATGATAAAAAGCTAGGTTTAGAGAATAATTTTAGAGGAAGGACTCTACACTTTATAAGTTTGAAGGACTAATCGGAACTTGGTTTACAGCAAGGAAGACCTTCAAAAGATACTTCAAATGGAAGATATAAGCTTCAGAGGTCTCTATTAGCCATCAGAAGGAGTTTTAAAGGTTGAAAGATGACCTTTTGAGGTTTGAAGTTCCTCACTAGAATGCAGTTCCTATACTAAGCTAAAGTTTAAAGGTCAAAAAGAGAGCTTCCAAGCTCTAAAATATAATAGCAATGATAACTATCAACACTTGACCTTAAGAGGTCTGAAGTTAAACTTCAAATTTTTTGAAGTGCACTCACTGGAAAGATTGTGTTGAGTACAAAAAATGCAATCTAAATAAAAAAATTTCTAGAAATAATAATTAACAACTAGATGATCTTCCATGAGTATACATAGAAGATTTAAATCTCTAGAAGAGTTAGTTGAGTGACTAAAAGGGCATTTGTAAGAGCATTCATAGTTTTCTTTCATGTTTTCAACTCCCATTGCACATAACTCTAAAATAATAATTAAAGTTCAATCTACATCAAATCTCAAGGAGTTTAAAATCTATGTTCTTAATTATTACATCATCTATTACTTTATACTACTTGTGTACACAAATTGCCCAAGTAAGAGGCATTAAATTTGTACAAATCTCATTATTATTTTCTGTTTCTGCAATAAGAAGCTTACTAATTTTATGTGTTGAGTTCATCGAGAATTGCTATAAGTTTAAGAGTTTATTGATGAGCTATGGAAAACCAACTTGTGTTTCTTAAACACATGTTTGGAACCTGAGTTTAGTAAGTGAAAATGACTGAGAGAAGTGAAGTAGGAACCCGCTTGGGCTGAACCATTATAAAACAAATTCTCTTGTGCTGTTTGATTTGTCACTTTATCCTTTTGCACAAAATTTTGTTATCTAGCCAAAATTTTTTGAAAGCTTTCTTGAATATCTTAAGTAAGGGACCAAGAATAGGTATCAAAGCAATCTTCACTAGTTATCATTGATTACAAAAACTTAAACTTGTGAAGTGATCTCAAATATGACCAGTTATCTCTACAACACATTTGTAAATAGATAATCTACATCTAGAGCCCCCTTCTTCGATGGATTAAATTATGGGTATTGAAAAATGAGGATGTAAATTTTGTGATAGCCAGTTGTGGCTTACAATTAAAAATGCAAAGAATATCTTCAATACTGATGCTAAGGCAAAGAACTGCCCCTACCGGCAACTTTCCCCCTTTGAATTCGAAAAGATTTCCTCCTGCGACTCTGCTAAGGATATTTGGGATAACTTGCAAGTTGTACATGAAGGTACTAACTAAGTAAAAGATACTAAGAGTAGCCATATAGTGTAGGAATAAGAGTCCTTTATCATGAAGGAATTAGAGACAATTTCTATAATGTTTGAAAGATTTTAGAAGATCACAAATGGGCTAAAGAATCTAGGAGAGATATGAAAAGCTTAAGCTAGTATTTTTTTAATGTATCTACTAAGGCATTAGATGCCGAAGGTGACTGCCATCCAAAAAGCTAAAGACTTGGATAAAATGATAGTGGAAGAGCTCATGGGTTCCCTCATGACGCATAAAGTTCTAATGTGGCAGAAGGTTCCAGAGGAACCTAAAGGCAAGAGAAAAATTGCCTTAAGAGCTAAATTTGAAGATGATGACTCTTAAGGAGAGGCATCTACAAGTGGGGAAGATGATGAAGATACTACAATGACAACAAGAAAATTCAAAACAATGCTCAGGAAGAAGAAGTTTGGAGGCAACTCCATTAGCTTCAAGAATAAAGATAAGAATCCTATCAGCTATAACTATAGTAAGCTAGGGTGCATAAGATTTGATTGCCCAGAACCAAATAAGAAGCAAGCAAATCAACAAAAGAAGAAATGTGATTCATATTTTGTCAAGAAGAATTCATCCAACAACAATAACCAAAATAGAAGCAGTAAAAGTTTTGAAAAGAAGAAGAAGTCTAGGACTACTTGGGAGATGCGGCACAGATTGAGTAAGGCTAAAGAGGAACATGAGGCACAAATCAGTACCATCACACTAAAAGAAAGAATTTAGTAGGATCAAAACATAGGCATCAACTTTATGGCCATTCATGAAGATGAAAAAAATGTTGAACCTAAAAATTTAAACCTTTAAGAAGTTTTAAAAGAATTATATTCTAACCTCAAGGTTTTGAAGGCCAAACATAAAGAGGCCAAAAAGGATCTAGATAAATTGATCATTGAAAGCTCCAAACTGAGATAGCCAATGCACCAATAAAGAACTTGAGCAAGTCAAGGCATAGAACAATGCCATTAGAAAAGCCTTGACATCCACCTTATTGAAAAAGAAACCAAAGAAGAAAGGTGGACAATCTTAGGAGAAAAAGGTTCAAAACTCTAGAAGAAAACTTGAACCCAAACAAACTAGATTTGGGTTCCCAGAGTAGTTGCAAAGGTAGTAAATGTAACACATGAGTCAAATGATAGATTAGTAGTACCTAAGAAGCAATGGGTACCAAAAGTTTTTGCCACTAACCCACCTAGACCTATTTGTAAATAAGTATGAAAGGTTAAAGCTTAACCTTATCTATGCAGGTGTGCTTGAGAGCTACAATGAGCAGCACGTGGTATATTGACAGTGGTTGCTCAAGACATATGATAGGAAAGAGGGATCTATTCATTGAGCTTAAGGCTAAAAGTGGTGGAATAATTTACCTTTGGGGATAATGAAAAATTTAGAGTGGTTGGGATTAGTAAGGTCGACGAACTAAAGTCTACTACAATTTCAATTGTTTTACTTGTAGAGGGATTGAAACATAACCTGCTGAGTATAAGTTAGTTTTGTGATAATGGTTATAAGGTTGTGTTTTAATCTCAAAGTTGTTCTATATTAGATGAGTCAAATTTAGTTGTAGTACTTGGAAGAAGTAATAAAAATGTACATTTGATTGATTTATGTGATATCCAAGCCAAATTTCTTATTACAAACAATGACGAATCCTTGTTGTGGCATAAGAGACTAGGACATGCCAATAAAAATATAATTGAAAAATATATAATAGAGATCTTGTTGTTGGCTTACCAAAGTTGAAATTTGATAAAAGTGAGTTGTGTGATTCTTGCTTTAAAGGAAAGCAAGTAAAAGAACCATTGAAAATATCAAAAAGAAATATACATGACTAAACTACTTCAACTACTATATATTGATATTATTGGACCAACAAGAACTAAGAGTCTTAGAGAGAAATATTACGCATATGTCATTGTGGATAACTTTTCTAGATTCACATGAATAATATTTCTTAATTCAAAAGATGAGGCTTTTTCATTCTTTAAATTCTTTACCAAATGTGTGTAGAATAAACAAAGCTCTCATACCATTATGATACGGAGTTATCATGGTGGAGAATTTGAGGACCGAAAGTTTATTGCTTTCTGTAAAAGCAATAAATACTTCACACATTCTCTACACCAAGAACACCCTAACAAAATAGAGTAATTGAGAGAAAAAAAAGATTCTTGCAGAAGATGGCAAGGACAATGTTGAATGAATATGATTTGTCTCAATATTTTAGGCCAAAGATATGAATACTGGTTATTACATTATAAATAGAATCTACGCTAGACTAATACTCAACAAAACTCCATTTGAGCTATATTATAGTAGGAAGCCAAATATCTCACTCTTACATACTTTTGGATGTAAATGTTTCATTCTTAACAATGGAAAGGAAAATCTTGGTAAATTTGACAGTAGATCTGATGTAGGTATTTTCTTTGGATATTCCATTATTAGCATGGGATTTAAAGTCTACAACTTGAGAAGTAGGTTTGTTGAGGAGTTTGTCCATGTGAAATTTGATGAAAGTACTAACCCCTTTAGTGATTTTGATAATGAATGAGATTAAATAACTTAGTTTTGATGATTAACAAACGACAAGTGAAGGATCGAGGTGCTAATAAATTACTTTCCAAGTATTACAATATTAATATCAAAAATAGATTAAGGAAAATAATAAAGGAATGCTCAAATATAAAGATGTTCAAAAGCCACTAAAAAGCATTTCAGAACTTACTTTTAAGTTAAACATGAAAAGATCAAAGGTTAAGAAGAAATCAGATTTATTCAGAAGCAACTGGATGCAACTCAGAACTAGATCAGAAGCATCTTAGAACTTCTTAAGAAGCAAAACTAAACACCAGAAGAAACCAAAAAGAAGCATAGAAGTCAAGTAAGTTGTATAGAGATGTAACAGAAGAAAGTTAATGCTACATAGAGGTCAGACAGAACAAGGATAGAATGCACAAAAGTAATGTAGAAACAATATTAAGATGCACAAAAACAAGTCAGAAGCAACATTACAATACATAGAAGGAAGTCAAAAGCAATATAGCAATCCATAGAAGCAAATCAGAAGTAATACAATGATGCACAGAAGTAATTCAGAAGGACTATCTTATTACATAGAAGCATTGTAGAAAACCATAATATTACTCAGAAGCAATATAGAAATGCTCAGTCACACAAAACTAAGAAAGAAGGAACTTCGATCACACAAAAGCAACTTAGAAGATAAGTCAAGTGATCAGAACCATACCAGAAAAAATTTTTGGAATAACAAAGGCAACCTAGAAGTAAAATAACATTATGTAGAAGTAATGTAGAACTTGTCAAGGTACACAGAAGCAGTGTAGAAATCATGCAGAATCAAGTTAGAAGAAATATCCTAAAAATGATTGATTCAACATGATTAAATGAAGATATACAAAAGTAAAGATAAAGCTTCATAAGTGAATTAGAAGATACTCAGAAGTTCTTTAAAAGACTCAAAGATGACTATTGAAGAATAAGAAAACAAACAAAAATTCTAAAAAGGATACTCCCAAATATTTACTAACCATAGAAGTTCCACAGAACTGCTTCAAAAATTCTGTTAAGGCATAAATCGAAGCACAGAAGTTCTAAGCACTCTACTCAGAATTGCTGAACTCCGACAATGCATAGAAGTCATACCAAACCTGCTTAACTTGTTTGAAAATGATGCCAAAGATTGAAACGGCTAAAATTCAAATCCTATATAAAGATGATTAAGAAAATAACTATGATAATTGAGAGAGATTACTCAAAAAATCATTTTATTGATTAGGAGAAGGGCAGTCACAACTTTTCATCATTCAACTCCATTTGCTATATCATTGCCAAAGCTTTCAAAATTCTCAATATCAGATATAAATCAACTTAAAAAGGAGTTTTAATTCGATCTCATTGCTTACTTTATTCTTTCAATTAATCTTTAACTTTCGTACATATCAGCCTAAAATAAGAGGCATTATCATTGTACACTTTATTTTGAAAAACCAAGAGTTGGTTGGTAAGCTTGATAAAACCAACTATTTGTGGAAGTTTCTGGTTAGCTTTGAAATCCAGTAAGTTAGTTAGTAAGTTTGAAAACCAATGTGTAAGAGTTTCTAGTGAACTTGGAAAACTAGTAAGTTGTTTGTAAGCTTGTAAAATCATGTTAAGTAGAACCTGAGTTCGGTAAAGAAGACTGACTCAGAGAAGTGGAGGAGGAATCTAAGAAGGGCCGAATCACTATAAAAATACTATATATGGGAAGCAAGTCACTCTCCTTTTAACATTAAGTACATATAATCATTTATTGGCTAAAATTTTTAGTAGCTCAATTCACCTCCCCTCTTGAGCTACCATTTAGTTAAGGACTAACAAGTGGTATCAGAGCAGGATTTGTTGAGTTAATTTTAAATACTAGCAATTAACTTGCGAAGAGATTCAAATGGCCAGTATGTTTTACAACACATTTGAAGAAGGGAAATCTACTTCCAGACCTCCACTTTTTGATGCAACCAATTATGGATATTGGAAGATGAGTTTGCAAAACTTCTTAACTACCACAGATTACCAATTATGGCTCATAGTTAAGAATGGTAAGAATGTCACTAACATAAAAGACAAATACACACCTGAAGATATTCAAATAGTAAAATGTGATGCTAAAGCAAAGAATTATCTCTACTATGCACTATCTTCATCTGAGTTTGAAAAGATCTCTGCTTGCGACTCAGCTAAAGAAATCTGGGATAAGCTCCAGGTAGCACATGAAGGTAAAAATCCAGTAAAAGAAACTAAGATAAATATTCTAGTGTAGGAACATGAAGCCTTCTCCATGAAAGAATTAGAAACCATTTTTGAAATGTTTGAAAGGTTTCAGAAAATTACCAATGGATTGAAAAGCTTGGGAGAGAAATATGAAGAACCCAAGTTAGTTAAGAAAATATTAAGATCTCTTCCTAGATTCTGGATCCCTAAGGTAATTGCTATACAGGAAGCAAAGGAACTAAGTAAAATGAAAGTAGAAGAACTCATGGGATCACTTATGACCCATGAAGTCTTAATGAAACAAAAGATTCCAGACGAATTCAAAGGCAAGAAGATTGCTCTACAGACTAAATTAGAAAATGAAAAATCTTTAGAAGAAACTTCAGCAAGTGAAGATGATAAAGAAATAGTAGTGATAACCAAAAGATTCAAAAATATGATCAGAAAGAAGAAATTTGGAAACAACTTCGAAAGTAATAACAAGAGTAAGGAAAAGAAGAAAGAGATTCCAATATGTTACAACTATAACAAATCTGGACATATAAGATTTGATTGTCTAGAACTAGACAAAAGGCAAGGAGATAAAAACAAAAAGGTATAATTCTTATTTTGATAAAATGAATACTTCTAACAATAGGAAATTTGAAAAGAAGAAGAAAGCAATGGCTGCATGGGAAATGTTAGAAAATATGATGTAAGAAAGTTCAAGTTAAGCAAAAGAAGAAAATGAAGCTCAATTCAGCTCACTCAACTCTAAAGAAAAAGATCAGGAGGAGCATCATACAGGAATAAGTTTCATGAATATTCTTGAAAATGAGGTAAATCTAGAAACTAAAACTTCTAATTTAGAAGAATTACTAGAAGAATTATACTCAGATTTTAAAAATTTGAAAGCTAAACATAAAGAAACTAAAAAAGAATTAGAAAAGACATTCAATGAGTGTTCTAGGATAAAACAAGAAAATGCTCAACTCAAAACCAAAATTAACATAGAACTCGAGCAAATGAAAGAAGAAAATCATGCTCTTAGAAAAATATTAACTTCTATATTATTTAAACTAAAAATAAAAAAAGTAGAGAAAATCATAGAAAGAAAATAACAATCATTGAAGAAAATTAGAACCCAAACAAAACCAAATTTGGTATCAAAAACTATTGCTGACATAATGAATACATCAAAATCAATAGATAATTATTTAGTAGCATCTAAAAAGTAATTGGTAGCAAAATATTCTGCTACGAACCCACTTGGACCCATTTCTAAATGGGTACAAAAAATTATAGCTTGACTTTATTGTTACAGGTGTGCTTGAGAGCCACAAAAAGTAGCAAATTATATATTGATAGTGGTTGCTCAAGACACATGATAGGAGAGAAGGAGCTGTTCACAGAATTGAAAGCAAAAAATAGAGGAACAGTTACCTTTGGAGATATTGGAAAAAATAGAGTAGTTGTGATTGGTAAAATTAGCTAACCTCCCTCTATTACTATTTCAAATGTTTTATTAGTAGAAGGATTAAAACACAATCCGTTAAACGTTAGTCAATTTGTGATAATGAATATAAGGTTCTATTTGAATCTCATATATGTTCTGTAATAGGTAGTTCAAATTCAGTTGTAGTACTTGATAATGAAAATGTGTATTTAGTAGATTTAAATAATATCCAAGTAAAATGCCTTATTATAAATAATGAAGAATCCTTGTTGTGGCATAGAAGACTGGGACATGCTAACAAGTTCATGATTGAAAAACTATACAATAAAGATCTTGTAGTTAGCTTACTAAAACTAAAATTTGACCAAAATGAATTATATGATGCTTGCTTCAATGGAAAGCAAGTTAGAGAATCATTCAAATCAAAGAAAGAAGTATACACAACTAAACCACTTCAATTACTACATATGGATCTTGTTGGACCAGCAAGAACTAGAAGTCTTAGAGGGAAACATTATGCATATGTCATTGTGGATGATTATTCTAGATTCACTTGGATAATGTTTCTCACTTCTAAAGATGAGACTTTTTCATTCTTTGAAACATTTACCAAACACATCTAGAATGAACAAAATTCTCATATAGTAGCCATAAGAAGTGATCATGGTGGAGAATTTAAAAACCAAAAATTCACTACTTTTTATGAAGGTAATAGAATTTTATACACCTCTTTTGTGCCAAGAACACCTTAGCAAAATGGAGTAGCCAAAAGAAAAAATAGATCCTTGCAAGAGATGGCAAGGACAATGTTAAGTAAATATGACTTACTTCAATACTTTTGGGTTGAAACTATAAATACTTCATGCTACATCATTAATAGAATTTATACAAGATCCATACTCAACAAAACTCCATATGAATTATATTATGGTAGAAAACTAAACATCTCTCATTTTTACACTTTTGGTTGCAAATGTTTTATTCTTAACAATGGAAAGAAAAATCATGGTAAATTTGATAGCAAATCCGATGAAAACATTTTACTTGGTTATTCCATTGTTAGTAAAGCATTTAGAGTCTATAATATGAAAAATAAGAATGTAGAGGAATCCGTTCATGTGAAATTTGATGAAAGTACTAACCTCTCTAGAAGAATGAGTGATTTTGATGATGAGATAGGAGAAACTACCACTTCTTTGGAGAAAATAAAAATACAAGATGAATACAAAGATTTTTCACAAACAAAAACACACAAAGATAAAGAAAAACAAGATGATGGACCATCCATCAATAAAGTAATTAAGGTAACAATACTCTTCCAAAATATTGGAGATTCATGCATGATCATCCTGGAAAATAAGTAATTAGTGATATTTATGATAAAGTAAGAACTAGATCTTCATATCATCAAGTATGTGGTAACTTTGCTTTTATCTCTCAAATAGAACCAACTTGCATAAATGAAGCTTTAGAAGATGAAAATTAGATAATAGCAATCCAAGAAGAATTAGATCAATTCAAATGTAACAATGTATCGAAACTTGTTCCAAGACCCAATCGTCAATTTGTAATAGGAACTAAATAGGTTTTTAGGAACAAATTAGATGAATCTAGTATAGTAATAAGAAATAAATCAAGACTAATAGTAAAAGAATACTGTCAAGATGAAGGAATAGACTTTGAAAAAGCGTATACTCCTGTTGCTAGAATTGAAGCCATTAGAATATTATTAGCATTTGCATCTTTTATGAACTTCAAGCTTTATCAAATGGATATTAAAATTGCATTTCTAAATGGTTTTATAAATGAAGAGGTTTATGTAGAACAACCTCCTGGGTTTGAAGATCCTTATGATACAAACCATGTCTTCAAACTCAAGAAGGCTCTTTATGAATTAAAGTACTCCTAGAGTATGATATGAGAGATTAAGTAAATTCTTAATAGAAAAAGGATTTATAAGAGGTAAAGTAGACAATACACTTTTTATCAAGTATGGCAAAAATATCATCCTAATTGTTTAAATTTATGTAGATGATATTATGTTTGTTGCAACTAATGATAAATTATGTTAAGACCTTTCTATAGTAATGTCAGAAGAATTTGAGATGAGTTTAATGGATGAGATGAACTTCTTTCTGGGACTTCAAGCAAAACAGATGAAGGAATCTTTATCCACCAATCAAAATACACCAAAGAACTACTCAAAAAATTTTCTCTGGAAGAAGGAAAGCCATTAGCTACACCGATGAGCACATCCATCAAAATGGATAAGGATAAAAAAGGTAAATTTATTTGTCAAAAATTATATAGAAGCATGATAGGATCTCTTTTATATTTAACTACAAGTTGACCAAATATTATGTTTAGTATATGCATGTGTGCACAATTTCAATCAGATTCTAAAGAATCACATCTGATTGCTATTAAAAGAATATTTAGATACCTTTTTGATACTCCAAATCTTGGATTATAGTATCTAAAAGGTTTAAACTTTGAATTAGTTAGGTATTCAGACTCAGACTTTGCTGGATACAAGGTAGACAGAGAAAGTACCTCTGGAACTTATCAATCTCTTGGAATCATGATCATATCATGGTTTTCAAAGAAACAAACTTTTATAGTATTATCAATTGCTGAAGCTGAATATTTAGCTATAAATAGTTATTGTGCATAAATTTTATGGATGAAACAACAATTGAATGATTATGTAATAAAGTATGTTGATACTCCTATTAGATATGACAATACTAGTGCAATAAATCTGACTAAGAATCCAATACTACATTCAAGAACTAAACGCATAGAGGTTAGACATCATTTCATTAGAGACCATGTACAAAATCATGATATCTGCTTAGAATATGTACCAACTAAAAACTAGTTAGTAGACATTTTTACAAAACCTCTATCAAAAGATAGTATCTACAAAATTATAAGAGAACTTAGTGTAATAGATTCATGTTCATAAAATGCATATTTAATCATAATGTTTAAACACCTAAAAATACTTATAAATATTAAATAAATTTATCCAAAAATATGTTAGAAGCAAAATAGAATCTCTAAAATTATCTTAAAGTGCTTTAAAAGAAGCATAAAAACTTTGTCAAACCACTAAAAGTACAACGGAAGTCACATAGAAGTTTTGTGACATTTGCCCAGAACTTCTGTCACACGGGTCTGTTGAAAGTCGTACTTCTACTGTCTAAAATCTATTTTATAGAACTTCTAAGATCATGAACACAAAAGTTCTATTGAAGTTTTGTTCCATATAGAACTTCTGCCTCTAAAATTCCACTTCTATGCAAGGTGTACAAAACTTCTGAGGCTATTAGCTAAATAACTTTGCGTAAACTCTGTGTTGCACAAAACTTCTATTTAACCTGAAAAGAAGCTCCGTACTCTTCTAAAACCCTAAAATCAGAAATTCTATGCCACTATCTCATATCTCTGAGCTCATTCCATAGAAAGGAGATTCAAAATCCTTTCTTTGTCTTCATTTTCCTTCCATTCACCTGCTCCCATCTCGATTCACACTAGAGATTTTCCATCTCCAAACTCTCTAAAAAATCCCTTTTTTTCAAACTCCCAAGCCAAAAACTTCACTTGTTGCTGCAAATGGTAAGGATAAAAAGGGCTAGCAAGTGAGCAGAAATGTCAGATTCTGAAGAACAGAGAAGAGAAATGACAGAAGAAGAAACACAAAGAAAAAGGAGAAGAACGGAAGATTATGTTTTTAAGGTAATCTTCAATAATAATTGCTCTTCTTATAACAAGTTTAGTAAATGTTTCGAAGGGAGGAAAATAGTTAAAGGAAGAATGTTTGATTTTGAGGCATTTGGAGAAAATGGCCTGAATCTTGAAGTGACAAACTGGATTAGATTCCAAGGGTGGGAAAGCTTCATGAGCTATAAAGATAAATCAATCGTACACCAAAATGATTCAAGTCTTTGCTACCAATTTCAATTATAACACTTGAAAATCATGGATAGGAAAGACTGAGATAGATCTATCCTCAGAGAATATACAAAATGTCTTCAATCTTCTTGAGATAGAGAATCAAGAAATCAATTGGCCATTAGACAGGACAAGTTTGTTTCAGATTTGGCTGAAGTCAAAATTAAAGAAAATGCAACTCATCTTCATGTTAGTCATCTGAAATTAGATCTTAAGTTGCCTCATATGTTGATTTATAACAACATATATCCAAGATAGGAGGCACTATTCAGATTTTTGAGAAAGAAGCCTAGATTTTGTGGGTATTAAAGCATAAGAAAAGATTAGATTTGGCTCAAATAATAGTTGATCAATTTTACTTGGTAAAGACTATGCACCAAGTACTATTTGCCTTATGGGATGGTCATGAGCAAGATCATAAAGACAGCAAATGTTGACCTCTCCAAGGAAGATGGAGAATACTATGTGGCAAGAGAAGAAATTAACAAAGACGTAGTAAAACAAATTGGCTTCAAGCTGACTCAACAAGGGTGGATCTCCCAAAAGCTAAGAAAAGAAGAGTAAATAAAGAGAATAGAAACTGGAGAAGACGGAAGAAGGCAAGATATTGTGGAAGAGCCAACACGAGAGGAAGACACAGAAAGGAATGAAGAAGAAACAGAAATAGATAGAGAAGAGAGTGTAGTAGTTATACCCCCTAAACCCTCTCAAACTCAGCCTTAATCCTCCATTCCTCCACCTCATCAACCAACCACACCAACTACTTCAATTCCCACTGTACAACAAATCCCACAACAGCAAGAGAATAGACTAACAATGATTGAACATTATTTGTCTACTCTAGCTATCCAAATGAATAGAATGAATCTTAATCTTTCCATTGCCATGTCATTTATGATCCTAAGAGCTGATAAGATTGACCAAAGACTTGATTATTTATAATCACTAGTGGAATCATTCAAAGGTCAATCCTATCATCCTCATTTCTCTCCCCCTCGAACTCATTATTCTTCACCTCCTCATAATTTCTCTCTACCTAGAACAAACTCTCCAATTATAGTAGTGTCTTCCCCCTTATAGTATCCACATCCATCATTCCCCACAATTCTAGAGTTTGATCAACTTGTGAATCAACCTACCTACATAACTTCCATCATCCCATAGATTTCCCCTTCTCTAACACAAACTTCTCCTCCATCACCACTGCCATCAGTTCTAACCACAAAAGACAACACTCAAACTCCCACATACAATTAGCCTTCCTTTGTATTTCCAAACTTCATTACCATTGAACCTTTACCCAACTACCCAAAGGATTATCTTTCCAATCCACATAGAGCCATTATCAAGTATGGAAAGTATCCTATTGAAGTTCCACTTCCTATCACATCTTTTCTTCCACAAAACTGTGATTGGGGCTTAATAGATCTTATCAAATCTGGAGAAATAATTCCTGAACAAAGTGAGGAAGTCCCACCAGAATGGGACAACCCTTTACTTCATCCACCATGTTTTAGACCCCCTCCAGAATGGTTATGTCCACCCTCTCCACCAAAAGGTTCTTCACACTCTCCTCCAAAACTAAAAGAGAAAACTATGATTTTCTTCTTTGCATCTATGATCCAATCAGACTCACATATTCTGAATTCTTTGCTCAATCAAAAATAAACTTTGATATTACAAGAATGTTCATAGCTCACAATCTTTGCATCCATCCTTCTACACTTCCATTTCCATAAATCATGGATCAAAATACTCTTTCAAGAATTATACTAATCCCTGATTCCCCTCTCACACCCAAGCATCATGAAATCAACATTCCTCAGTTACCATCTTTTCAAGATGCATATACTAAAAAGTTTCTTCAGATGCTTTTAGCATCAAGACCCACTAGAATAGTATTTCCATCTCCCTCAAGACCGTTCAATAACATCTTTATAACTAAGGAAGAATACATATTCTATTCTTCAACAAACTTGCAAGCTAATCCCTTATCCTTAGCTTGCTAATCCATCTCTTTCTCATAAAAATGGATCAATTCTCCAAAACCACCACCCACTCCAAAACCAAAAACATCACCCACTCCAAGGAAAACCAGAAAACCTCCTATTGTCCCAGAACCAAAACCATCCAAAAAATGATCCTCCATTCTAATACAACAAATTGTAAAAACTAAACCTAAAAGGAAGCCAAGGATTCCACCTCCAAAGGAACACAAAAAGGCTCCTCTATCTTGCATAACAATTACCCATCAAGAATACACTGCAAGGATGAATGTCAACATGGAAAACATCTTAAAAGAACTTCATCCAGTTTTTCCTAAGTTATTGGATCCAACCTATGAAGATCGTATTGATTTCGTCCTTGTTACCACTTGTGGACAAATTGCATACACTCATGAACCCCCCATTACAATTCCAAAAGATCCCCCTCTCACTCCTCCAAAACTGTTTCAAAACCCAAGTCATCCCCCACACAACCTTCATCCTCCACAATCATAGAAACTCCTAATCTCTCTTCTAATAATCCCCAATTCTTCCCTTTCACATACACTAAAAAACCGCAAAACTGTCTACTATACTTAACACTCACATCTTCTTATTCTGAATTCAATCATTTCTCATGTGACTTATATCAGTATCAAATGTCATTTTTGTTGTTTGATGAATCTTTGCTATGTAATTATTATTGAATCTTTGCTGTATAATTATTATTGTACAAAGTTTTATACCATAATTATTCCTTCTTTATTGCATTTTTTTGATTATGACAAAAAGGGGGAGAAAAATAAAAGAAAAATTAAGAAAGCATGAATTTTTTTTAGAGCACATTCTCAAGTGGAGCTCACCTATGTAGGGGGAGCCCCACTAAGAAGCATGTTGCACACATTGCATATTTTGAAATTTTTATGAAAGGTTATTACTCACATGTTTTATCATTATCAAAAAGGGGGGGAATGATAAGTTTAACCCCCTTACTAAGCTTGATTTTTATGATGAATAAGATTAAATAACTTAGTTTTGATGATGAACAAACAACTAAGTGAAGAATCAAGGTATTAATAAATCACTTTCCAAGTGTTGCGGTATTAATATAAAAAATAGATTAAGAAAAGTAATAAAGGAAAGCTCAAATATAAAGATGTTCAAAAGCCACTAAAAAGCATTTTAGAACTTGCTTTTAAATTAAGCATGAAAAGGTCAAAGGTTAAGAAGAAACTAGATTTACTCAGAAGCAACCGGATGCAACTCGGAACCAGATCAGAAGTATCCCAGAACTTCTTAAGAAGAAAAATTGAACACCAGAAGAAACATAGAAGAAGCATAGAAGACAAGTAAGTTATATAGAGACATAACAGAAGAAATTCAATGCTACACAGAAGTCAGATAGAACAAGGATACGATATACAAAAGTAATGCAAAAGCAATATTAAGATGCACAAAAACAAGTCAGAAGCAACATTACAATACATAGAAGGAAGTCAAAAGCAATATAGCAATGCATAGAAGAAAATCAGAAGCAACACAATGATGCACAGAAGTAATTCAGAAGGACTATCTTATTACATATAAGCATTGCAGAAACCCGTAATATTACTCAGAAGCAATATAGAAATGCTCAATCACACAGAACTAAGAAAGAAGGAACTTCGATCACATAAAAGCAACTTAGAAGATAAGTCAAGTGATTAGAAAAAGATCTGGAAAAATTTTTGGCATAACAAAAGAAACTTAGAAGCAAAATAGCTTTACGTAGAAGTAATGTAGAAACGTCAAGGTACACAAAAGCAGTGCATAATCAAGTTAGAAGAAATATCAAAGACATGATTGATTCAACATGATTAAATGGAAATATACAAAAGTAAACATTAAGTTTCAGAAGTGAACCAGAAGATACTCAGAAGTTCTTCAGAAGACTCAAAGATGACTATTAAAGAATAGGAAAATGGACAACAATTCTGAAGAGGATACTGCCAAATATTTACTAATCACAGAAGTTATATAGAACCACTTCAGAAATCCTGTTAAGGCATAAATGAAAGCACATAAGTTCTGAGCACTCTTCTCAGAATTTCTGAACTTTGACGATGCACAGAAGTCATCACCAAACCTGCTTAACTTATTTGAAAATGATGACAAAGCAAAGGCTAAAAATTCAAATCCTATAACAAGAGGATTAAGAAAACAACTATGATAACTAAGCGAGATTACACAGAAAATCATTTTGTTGATTAAGAGAAAGTTATTCACAACTTTCCATCATTCAACTCCATTTGCTATGTCACTGCCAAAGATTTCCAAATTTTCAACATCAGATCTAAATCAACTTAAAAAGGATTTTTAATTTGATCTCATTGCTTACTTTATTCTTTCAATTAATCTTTAGCTTTTGTACATATCAGCCTAAAATAAGAGGCATTGTCATTGCACACTTTATTTTGAAAAACCAAGAGTAGGTTGGTAAGCTTGATAAAACTAACTATTTATGGAAGTTTCTAGTTAGCTTTGAAATCAGTAAGTTAGTTGGTAAGCTTGAAAACCAACATATAAGAGTTTCTAGTGAACTTGGAAAATTAGTAAGTTGTTGGTGAGCTTGTAAAACCAACAAGTGTTATAGTAGAACCCGAGTTCAGTAATGAAGACTGACTCAGAGAAGTGGAGTAGGAACCTAGGAAGGGCCGAATCACTATAAAATATTGTGTATGTGTAGCAAGTCACTCTGCTTTTCACTTTAAGCACATATAATCATTTATTAGTCAAAATTTTGAGAAGCTTAATTCACCCCCCTTCTTGAGCTACCATTTAATTAGGTAACAACAGATGAGACAAGTGAAATCACAACATCAATGGAGAAAATGAGGTTAGAAGAAAAAGAGTAAGAAACTTAATAATCAAAGATAGTGTTGGATGAAGTAGAAGCACAAGCTAAACCATCCACAAGTGAGGTAACCATTGAAGGCAATAATTCACTTCCTAAAGATTGGAGGTTCATGCATGCTCATCCTAAAAACCAGACAATTGGTAATGTTTATGATAGAGTTACGACTAGATCATCATATCACTAAGTATGTGTGAATTTTGGTTTCATTTCTCAACTGGAGACAACATGCATAGAACAAGCTTTAAAAGATGAAAAGTGGATCATAATTGTGCAAGAGGATTTGGACCAATTAAAAAAAATGATTTGTGAACACTTATTTCAAGAACACCCCATCAATCTATTATAGGAACTAAAAGGGTCTTTATAAAAAAATTAGATGGATCTGGAATTATAGTGGAGAATAAAGTAAAGTTAGCAAATGGGTAGTTTCAAGAAGAAGGATTTGACTTTGAAGAATCATATGCCCTTGTTGCCAGGATAAAATTCATTACGATGCTATTAACTTTTGCATCCTTTATAAATTTCAAGCTATATTAGATGGATGTCAAAAGTGCATTCTTAAATTGGTTAATAAATGAAGAGGTGCATGTTGAACAATCCCTTGGATTTGAAGACCTTTATGATCTAAACCATGCCTTCAAACTCAAGAAAGCTCTCTATAGTCTTAAAAGGGCTCCTAGAGCATGGTATGAGAGACTTAGTAAGTACTTGATTGAAAAAGATTTACTGGGGATAAAGTAGATACAACACTCTTCATTAAGCATGACATTGAAGATATTTTGATTATTTAGATCTATGTAAATGATATAATATTTGACACTATTAAGAACAAATTAGGTCAAGAATTTTCTAAATTCTTGCAAGAAGAATTTGAGAAGAACTTGATGAAAGAATTGAACTTTTGAGATTACAAATCAAGTAAATGAAGGAAATAATATTCATCCACCAAGCAAAGTATGGTAAAGAACTCTTGAAGAAGTTTGAATTAGGAGATGAAAAACATTTGGGAACTCCAATGCGCATATCAATCAAGATGGACAAAGATGGGAAAGGTAAATCTATTTGTTAAAAGCTTTATAGAAGCATGATAGGATCTCTATAGTATATAACTACTAATAAACCGAATATAATGTTCAATGTTTGCATGTGTCCTAGATTCCAGTCAGATTCTAAGGAATCATGTCTTATAGCTATTAAATGAGTCTTTATATACCTTTTAGATATACAAAACCTTGGTTTATGATATTCAAAAGGTTCTAAAATTGAGTTAGGAGGGTACTCAGATATAAATTTTATTGGTTACAAAGTAGATAGGAAGAGTACCGTAGGGACATTTCAGTTTCTTGGAAGCATGATTATTTCATGGTTTTGCAGAAAACAAACATCTATTGCACTATCAATTGTTGAAGCTGAATATGTAGTTACAGGTAGTTGTTATTCTTTGGATGAAACAATAATTGGGTGACTATGGTTCGAAATATGTTAAAACACCCATTAGATGTGACAATACCAATTTTATTAACTTAATCAAGAATACAGTACTGCATTCAAGAACTAAACATGTTTAGGTTAGACATCATTTAATTAAAGATCATATGCAAAATCATAATATATGCTTAGAATGTGTACCAACTGAAGATTAGTTAATAATATTTTCACTAAGCCACCCCTAAAGGATAGATTTTTTAAAATTAGAAGGAAGTTAGGTGTCTTAAATCCACGTGCATGAATTGCATATCATATAACACGTGATTGTATGTCACTATGTTGCTTTATGATGATCTAAATTAAAATTTCAATGATCTTAATTTTATATTATGACTGAATACTTGAATTTAACATTCCTTTTAAATTTTTTGGCAATTAATTAGTTTCAGAGGTTCTTTCTAAAACTCTGAAAGTGTTTCTGATGTAATTTCTTTTCATTAGCATAACAAAACTCAAACTCTAGAATGTTCGAATGTTTCACAAGCTCTGAAACTTCACTCTAGAACTTCTGAAAGTTGGTCTAAAACATTTAGAGTTTTAGTTTCAGATAGTTTGAAGTTATTACTTCTAGACTCTGAAACCTTCAGCACAAGTTGAAGCAAGTTCAGAACATCTAAAGTTATAACATTTGAAATCTGAAACTTATGGTATGCTTCATTAGTCATCGGAGCTCACCTTCAAAATCTTTGAGGTTCTTGCTTTAGAACTTTAAAATTCCTTTTTGGATTAAATGGTTCATCTCCCACTATTTTTAAAACATTTTAAAACATATCAAATCATTCAAACTTTATTTTTATTTTGAGAAACCTCTCTCACTTCCAAAAATCTCTCAAAAAAACATCATTCCCCTAAAATCTAAAACCCAAAAACCAAAACCCTCACCTAAAGAATGACTAGAACTAAGAAGGTAGTGATCAAGTCAGTAGGTTCTGCATCAATGGAATTAGGAAGAAGAATAACAATGGGAAGTACAAAAGAGGAAACATCAAACAAGAGAAGAAAATTTGAATATTACACCCTAAAGGTAATCTTTGACAATAATGAATCTGCTTATAATAGATTTATGAGTCATTTCAAAAAAGAAAAGGTGGTAAAAGGAAAAATCCTTGATTTTGAAGTATTTGGGAAGAATGAATTGAATATGGAAGTGACAAGATGGATTCAATATCAAGAATGGGAAGGTTTTCTAGGATATGAAGATGTGTTATCCAAAAATGGTGTAAGTGTTAGTAAATACCACTCTAGTACATAGAATGTTAGTATAAGTGCATAGTTTTGATAAAAAATAAAAATTGATTAAATTTATTACTGATGAAAGTTTGACAAGATCTCAAATGTAGAAACAGGTTTAGAATCACAATTGAAAACATGGAAGGTCAAAAAACTACTACTTAGTTGCTAAAAGTGTTAAAGATAGCTCAGACCGAACATAATCTTCTCAATACATTTCAAAGGTTTGAAAAGAACATGCTCATCATACCAAAACATTTCAGATGTGCTCCACACATGACTATGTCATCTTTGATCATGCTAAAATGTGAATCCCAAATGCCAGAAGATCAACACAATTTCAAACAATATTAAGACCTTTTCAGAGGTGTTGAAAACCACTTAAGAAGCCTCTGAAAATTGATGAAGTCCAAAACTCTATAAGTTATGAAAGATTTCCAAACATGCTGAAGTTTCAAATCATGTAGCCAAGTGATTCTCATCACTTCACATCATCTAAAATGTTATTTTAGATGCATTGAAACATCATTCTAATGCACCAATTCAAGAAAGCTGCATCCAAAATTATAGATAGTCCAAAGTATTTACTTTAGATGTAGCTTTACTTTGAAGCTTAGAATGAAAGAGCACTTCAAAAAGTCTGAAAGATGCTTCAGATGATGTGAAGCAATGATAGAGGCAAACTTCAAACATTATGAACATATTACCTTAGGCGTGTTAAAATTCGGAACCAGACACTTCTCTTCAGATATTACAAATAACTAACTTTAGACGTGCTAAACTATTTCAAAAGGGGTGCAACTTTAAGTCATCTGACACTTTCTGCCTCTTCGGACATTTTAGAATCTTAACTTCAAATGTTTGAAAGTCCCAATTCCATTCAAAGTGACATCAATGAATCAATATCAAATAGTCCAAAGCCATTCTAGACATGTTGAATACTTTGCTTTAGATGATCTGAATTGTCTAGCTTCCATTTCTGACGAAGTTGGCGCTGCAAGCTTTCAAACTATAAACCCAACCAGAAGATGATGGATTTCAATGGGAGAAATTCCAAACATTCGTTTCCATTTAATAAAGCTCACCTACCTCTAATGGTTGGAATTCAAAGCTAGTATAAGAGAATAAAAGCTGAAACAAGAAGGACTGTTGAATTTTTACAAAGCTCCAACCTTCATTCTTTCACTTACAAAAAGGCAGCTCAAAGCCTTCATATAACAACCTTCCGCTACATTCATAAAGGTTCTCAACAAGTTCTAGGAAGAACAATCAATTCTGCATTCAAGTTGACCAACCTTCCCTTATGCCTTTAGTGAAATACTCTGTAAAGTGTATTTATTTTTCAATCTGTATTTCTATGAATGCCTTGAGCTGGTATTAGAGACCAAACTCAAGAAGAGCTGTATTGGTTTGTTTGAGTGTGTCTCACAGCCAGTAGCTATATGGTGTTTACACCTCCTAGAGCTGGAATCTAAAAGAATGTAGAGGCACAAGATTGTTACGCCCCCTTGAACTAGAATCAAGAAGATTGCTAAGTGCACTGGTTGTATTTTTTTCATAGTGAGATGGTGGAACCCAACTCATTACAGGAGAGTGCTTGGAAGAGTGGAGTAGAGTAGTTGAGTTAAACCACTATAAAAATCTCCATATGCTTATTGATTGTATGCATTGTTTCTATTAAATTGCTAAAAGGAACTTTAATCCTTCAAGGGGTTTAAGCAAAAATTTTAATAACTCAATTCACCCCTCCCCTCTTGGGTTTTTGCCTAGACTACAGGACCAACAAAAAAGTCATAGGTATGAAAAATAGAGATAGATTTGTCTCTTGAAACCATTAGGAAGACCTTCAATCTGCTGGGAGTTAAAAGACATTAAGTTGCATCATCCAAGACTAGGGTAGACCTATTTTTTGACCTAGTAAGAGTAGTAGTAGGAGAAAAATAGAACTATTTGCATGCTAGCCATTGATTTGAATTTCAAACTAACCCATGTCTTAACTTTCAACAATATACATCCAAAGATAGGTGGCTCAAATCAGATTTCAGAAAGATATGAAAATATTTTGTGGGCATTAAAGAATCAGAAGAAGATGGAATTAGCTTAGGTCATCTCAGAAGATTTATATATGGCAAAACTAACCAAAGATTTCCATTACCATATGGCATTATCCTCACAAAAAATTTGAGAGAAGCTAGAGTAGACCTCTTAGGAGAAGATGGAGAAGCTTCCAAAGCCACAAAGTAGATCAACCACCCAACCATCAAGAAAATGGGTTCCAAATAGTTAGTAGATGGATGGATATCTTAAAAACCCAGGAAAACTAAGCAAGTCAAAAGAATGATATAAGAAAAAGAAGAAGTAGAAGAAGAGAGAATAAAAGAAGGAGCTAAAAAATCAGAACAAACAACCATAAGAGAAGAAGAAGAAGGAGAAAGAGAAGAAAGTGAAGCGATAGTAGAGCCCTCTCAAACTAGGCTAATCAAGCCTTCTCTATCTCACCAATCCACTCCTTCAACAAATAATCCCAAGTCTCCAACAAATTTAAACTATTACAGAAAATAATCTATTCACCCGTCTAGAGCCTATGCACATTAGGTTGGAATCTCTCTCATAAAGAGTGAATAAGCTTAAATAGTCAGTTAGTCTCAAGTTAGACACTCTCATTTCTTTATTTGAGTCTACACAGGCTTAAATCATGCCTCATCCACCTAAACTAGTTCATTCAACACACTCATCCCCAACTCAATCAGTTCCCTTCTAGCACACTCATAAAAATCCATCACATCTTAGTACATCACATGTCTCTCCACCATCCAAAGTTTAGCCCAAAGAAGTTCATACCCTTGTTATTGTTCCCTACAAACCTACTTCATTACCATCAAAGCAAGCCTCTCCACCTCTCGCTAAGTTAACTCCACAATCTCCTGCAAAGTCCACTTCCATCATCTCTTTATCTATTTTTTTTGAAACTAAATTAGATGTTTCCAAGCCTGCACCCACTCCAGAACCAAAAAAAAAATCCCAAGAAGATCCTATTTTCATTCCATTTCAACGGTATGCATCCAAGATGAAAGCAAACTTTGAAGCTTTCAAGGTAGCCAGAGATAAGTTCCATTCCATTGGATAGTACACAAGACCTAAGGATATTCAATATCCCTATCTTGAATTAGAGGTTGACTCCTCCAGGTCAAGGGTAGTGGTGGTCCCCATGGTCCAACTAAATCTTGTATCATTTTTCCAACAATCCTCACTCCGGAAATAGCCTCAACATTTCCAGTCCATTTCATTACCTCCATCTCAATTAGCTCCTCGAACTACTCAATCCATAGTAGCACATCCTTTTACTAGTCTTCCTCCAAAAATTTCATCTCAGACCTCCACAATCCAACCCTCAACTCTTCCAAAGTCCACTCTTCCTACCCCAATCAAAGCTACAAAGAAGAACAAAATGAACTCCTAAGAGTTTCTTGCTTAAAAGGAGATCAATGTAGCAATCACTTTCCTTCTCCAATAAAAACAAAACTACCACACCCAATGACCTCCGATTTCCTAACTATGGAGATCCCATCTTTATAGGCAATATCATTCTTCTGAAAGATCCTTCTCACACCCTCAAGAACTACAAACCTAAACCCCTTCTAGATCTTGATGACTTTCTTTCTCTCTACCTAGAGGAATCCAACATTCTACCACAACCCACTTCATCCAAACCTCCATCCAAACCTACCATGCAACACACACTAGTTCTTAAACCCAAACCCCCTTCAAAAAGAAAGCCGGTTTCTAAAGCCAAAGCCCCACCAAAATCAAAATCCAAACCCAAACTACCACAGTAGTCTCGGCTCCAACTTGATACTTTTGACCTAAGTATCTTATACTTGCCCCATGAAACATATTATGCAAGATACAATGCAAACATCTAAGAATTTCAAGAGGGCTGGCTACATGGCTAGACTGAGGGTGATTCCAGTCACCACAGTCTAGCCTAGTGTCCATCTTGCAAATGTTACAAGAACCATTCCAGTTGATCCATCATTCATACCAAATCCTACTTTCCCATCTTCCACTAAAACAACCATGTCTATGAAGCCTAGAACCCAAAGATCCAAACGCAAATCTCCTATTCCATCCACTCCAACTCCCAAACCATCTAGTTGGCTCACTCCATCCGTTTACAGCACAACTTATTTTCTTCTCACTTACTCCAAGAGGGCTAAGCCAAAAAAGAATTGAATTACTATATTTATCTTGTTTTCTTGTTTTTTCTTTGTATTTTCGAAAACAATGTTGAACATTTCATGTGTTTTTTTATAATTAATGGAATGTAGTTTCTCTATCACTATTTATATGTTCATATATTTCATCTTTTGCGTCCATTTCTCTTTCACCTTTATGTTCTTTTTGATTATGACAAAAAGGGGAAGAAATAATAGATAACATAATTCATTTTATTTGATCTAGTGCATTCATTCAGGGGGAACTATTAGTTTCAAAAGCATATTTATTTTTGCTTCCCTATTAGTTTTTGAAAAGTATTACTCAAATGTTTTGTGAAGAATATTAACTCTAACCCTTTTAATTATCTTGATTTTGATGATGAATGTGTATAACAGTTAAGTTTAGATGATGAGCAAATATATGAGTAAAAAGTTATGATACTAACAAGTTACTTTCCTAAGCACTGTAGAAAAAATGAATAAAACCTATAAACTAAACTAAAGAAATAACTTCAGAGTGATGGACAACATAAAGAAATTTATATCAAATTAAAATAAATCACAATTAAGAATCCAAGGGAAGAAAAGCAAGTAAATTCTCAAAAAATAATGGATTTGAACTTAAAAAGAGATTTTAGAAGCATAAGGAAAAATCCAAAATCAAGTTAAACAAGTTCGGAAGCTCTATAAGCCATCAGAAGATCCCCAGGACAAGTTTGAAGTATGAAAGACAAGTATGAAAACTTCAGAGAACAAGTTCAGAAGAAGGACTCTACACTTTGAGGTTTGAAGAACCAATCAGAACTTGGTTCAGAGCAAGCAAAACCTTTAGAAGATACTTCATATGGAAGATATAAGCTTTATAGGTCTAAAGATATAGCTGTTGGAAATAGTTAAAACTATTAGCCATCAGAAAGAGCTTTATAGTTTGAAAGATGACCCTTCTGAGGCTTGAACTACCTCGCTAGAACATAGTTCTTATATTAAGCTGAAGTTTAGAGGTCAAAAAGAGAGCTTTCAACCTCTAAAATTTAATGTAACAACCTTCAACAGTATGAAGTTTAACTTCAGACATTCTAAAGTGCACTCACTAAACAGATTGCATTAGTACAAAAAATGAAATCTAAAATGGTTAAAAAAATTTTGTGAAATAAAAATTAATGGTTAAATGATCTTCCACGAGTGTACATAGAAGATTCAAATCTCTAGAAGAGTTAGTTGAGTGACTTAAATAACATTTACAAGAGTATTCAAGTTTTCTTTAACGTTTTCAGCTCTCATTGCACACAACTCTGAAACAATAATCAAAGTTCAATCTACATTGAATCTCAAAGAGTTTGAAATCTTTTTTCTTAATTACTACATCTTTTATTGATTTATGCTACTCATGTATACAAACTACCCAAGTAAGAGGCATTAAATTTGTACAAATCTCATTACTATTTTTTGTTTCTGTAAGTAAGGAGCTTGCTAATTTTATGTATTGAGTTCATCAAGTAAGAAAAACTTACTGTAAGTATAAGAGTTTGTTGGGGAGAACACATGTTAATGGAACCTGAGTATATTAAGTGAAACTGACTCAAAGAAGTGGAGTAGAAATCCTGCTTGCATTGAACCACTATAAAACAAATTGTCTCTTGTGCTTTTTGATTTCTTACTTTATACTTTTGCATAGAATTCTATTATTTGGCTAAAAGATTTTGATAGCTCAATTCACCCCCCATCTTGAGCTACCTTAAGTAAGGGACCAACAATCACCCTCTCCTGCACCCTCTACATCTCATCACTCCTCGCATGCTCATTATGCTTTTCTAGCCTCTCTCATGAATATGCTACATCTTCTCACCATTTTGGATCTTGAGCATATATTCATTCACCTTCTCATCATGACCATCAAGCTTTTCATCATTCGACATCTAATAACCGTTACCATGTCTCTCTCATCACGAAAGATATCTCCACATCTCCTACACCTAAGCCCACTACTATACTTATCACTGCATCTAAGAAATTCCAATCTCCATCTCCAAATCCTTAAAATTTGATGATGTGACAAAAAGGGAGAGAAGGAAGGGTTACCAATACAAAAGTGTGTGATGATGACACTTAATTATTTTTGATGTATTCTTACTTTTAGAGGAAATGTAGTGAGGATTGGATGTGTTAAATGTATTTTTAAGAGCTTTTGATACTTTATGGGGCTTAAAAATTTGACAATATGCTTATTTGACATGTTTTCTTTGGTTGAAAGATATCGATTATGGTTTGCCGAATATTTGGCTTGATTTCTTTGTTTTGACATTGAAATGTTGCCTTGTTTGAATGATATTCAGGTTTTATAGTTTATGATTAGATGTATAATAAGCTGATGTTCCAATGTTATATCATGAGATATATGTTCACTAACATATAGTATAGTTAAGCTATCACTATGTAAATTATAGAAATAGATCAAATATGAACCTTTATGAGTTATCAACTTGAATTCAATAAAAATGCTTCATGATAGTTTTATCAAATATCAAAAAAGAGGGAGATTGTATGATCCAACTTGTTGTAAACTTGGTTTACTATATTTTGATGACTAATAGAACCACGTTTATATCCATATACGTTTGGAATTGACTAATGAGCTCAAAATTATAGAGATTCTCTAAATCTAGTCACCAGTCAAATTCCAACCCCCTAGCACATTCACCCAAGGTTGCAGTCAATTACTGGTTGCCTATGGTATTTTCTTGGAGGCATTGTAGTCAAATAGGCTAGCCACATGGCATTCAACTGGGAGGTTCTAGAGATTTGAAGTATGGAACACAATTATGTAAGCCAATTCAAAGGTGCCCTAGATTCACTTGAGGTGCAAAGTTGAATGCAAGGCGCCTACCCGAAATGCATGGCAATTTTCAGCCTAAAAAGGATTCAAGGAAGGTAGCCCAATCTAAGGTGCCATGTATGATCCACCTTTGAGTGCAGTCGAAACATAGCTTCTTGGGATTCACCTACCACATTTAAGAAAGTAAGGCTTAAAGGTTTTGAAGTTTCAAAGATCATAGCCTAATGGGAGTTGCTTGGCATGTTCGCCTGTGGGGCATAGTCAAGTAGATTAACCACCTGAGATTCGGTTGATGATTGCAATGGTAAAAAATTTTAAATGTTAAAGTACATTAAATGCATCTCAACCACCCTAATGGCTAAAATTAAAGGAGATCGATAAAACAAGTAATGTTTGCACATTAAAGGAAGTTAGTGAGCTCAAATCTTCATGTATTCAAGCATTAAAAGCATTCAAAGCACTTAACCTTAGAAATTCAGTGATTAAAGCACATGGCAAAAGAAGGGAAGCTTATAATCCATCAAAGTGACAACATTCAATTTGTCATCCTCTATTATTATCAAAATCTTCCTCTACACTTTTAAGAAGTATGTCCAAAGTGTAATTCTTTCTCTTCTACTATTGTTTCATTGATTGCCTTGGTTTGGTATTGGAGACTGAGTCCAAGAAGAATGAGTCGAGTTGTTGGAGATACCTCATAATCATCTTGTTCAATTGAAATCATGCCCCCTAGAACTAAAATCTAGAAAAGTACATTGACACTAAGTTGTATTTGTGATTAGTATAGTGGCATCCAATACACAAGGGATGTGTGCTCGTAAGAGTGGATTAGGAAGATTATCCTGAAAAACTATATATTATGTCTGTTATTTATGTTTGGTTTGATTACTTCCTCCCAACCATTTATTAAAAATTTTCTTAGCAAATATTTGAAATAAGGGAATTTAATCACCTAAGATTCAAGTAGAAAATTTTTATTAACCTAATTCACGCCTCTCTTCTTAGGTCAAGCCTAGTAAAGGGACAGACAACTAAAATTAATTTGCTTATCTATAAATATTACTGCTTTTACATGTTTAAGAGTGATTCCATTTTTGAAATATTGTTTTTAGATTTTCAAGACTCACTAGTAGGCTAAAAGGTTTAGGCAAGGAAATTTCTTGTTCTAACTAGGTAAAGAACATCTTAAGGTCTCGTTTAGAAGAATGGATGCCAAAAGTTATGGTATAGAAGAGGCTAAAGACTTAAACAAGATTATAAGTTGCAGAATTGATGGGGTCACTTATGATCCACGAGATTTGGATAGTGGAGAAAGAGGGAAAGAAGAATAAGAATTATGCTTGGGAAAATGATGAATCATGTAGTGAGGGAGAGGAGGAAAATATAAATTTTATAACCTCGCACACTAGAAGAATTTAAGAATTATTGAAGAAGAAGAAAAAGAAAAAAAATGAAAATTTAGTAAAATGTTGTAAAAATTTAAAAAAATAAAAAAAGAAGAAGACATATATTTTTGTGTAACTATCTACTAAGGAGAACTAAGGAAATGGCTCCTCAACCTTGGATGGGCAAAAAAACATTATATTGTTTGAGAATGTAGAAGGTCAGATAAGTAAGGTATGTTTGTCGCATTCAAGTGGTGAATCAAGAGTTGGGGTGAATCAAGCTTTGGAAAATTTCTGGCCAAAATGAATTACTATTCTATAAGTAAATAGAATAGATCACGCAACACTCAAAAAAGGATATTTTTATAGTAGTTCAGCCCAAGTTGGTACCTACTCTACTTTGTGAGTCAGCTTTCCTTGCTATACCCTATTCCAATAACAACCATTTATTTTCCTGAGCTCATTAACAAACTTTTACAACCTATTAGCTTTCAAGCTTACCAATAAACTTGTTGCTTTCAAAGCTCACCAATGAACTTATATACTATTGCTTTCCAAGTTAACCAATGAACTCATACACTATTGGTTTCTAAGTTAACCAATGAACTTATACCAAGAAAATCTTGTATAGGAAGATGCCTCTAGCTAGTCTGATTTGTACAAAGAATAAATATAGATTCAATAAATAAATAAAGAGTTTAGCTCTCAAAATAAACTCCAGAAGGTTGTAGATAGTTAGGCTTTGATTGTAGATCTTCAATGTTGGTGTAGTGGACTTGTGAAATATTGGAAGAAAAACTTAAATGGATGTAAATGCTCTGTAAGTGCTCTTTTCTTATTTGATTAGATAGAATTTCTAACCTTGAATGGTCTCTTACTTCTCCTTTTATACTTGATTTTAAAATCTGCCTATTGGAGAATATGACAGTCATTAAATGTGAGCGAATTGTCAAGATCTTCTAACTTGTTTACGTGTTCTTCCTGGTTCTCTATAATTTATAATTTCAAACTGAATGAATCATTCATAGCTTATGTTTATTTTCATTCAGTAATATCTAAATATGAGTTCCTATGTCCAAATTAAAATTTTGGACTGACAAAGATATGAATTGCCTTTTCTTGCTCAACTGGCCTTCAGCTTTGTTTGGAGATGAGTTGGCAGTGTTCGAAGTCAAATTTGAAACTGACCAACGCTAGCAATGACTGTGTCTAAATCTTAGCACTTGGAATTTTTGGAATTGAATTTCTAACATCTTGGTTTCTTGCTTCAGCATTGTTCAAGCTTGGTTTTGAGTCTAAATTAGCTTCTGTAGTGTTCAAATTTGCTTTTAAGTCTAGATTGCTTTTGCAGTGTCTGAATTTGCTTCTGTGTTCGGATTGCTCTCACAATGTCTGAATTTGCTTCTATGTCCAGATTGCTCTCGTAGTGTCCGAACTTGCTTGAGTTCAGAACTTGTCTCATAGAGTTTGAACTCGCTTAAGTCTGGAACTCTACTTCTCTTTGTTCGAACTGCATTGTATTCTGTTTGTAGCTAGATTGTGTCCAAATTTGGGCATCTGTCTAATTGGCTTGCAGTGTCCTAAAATGCATCCAAAGTTTCTTTTGAAATTGATAGATGCCACACATATCCTTCAATAAAAAATTTAGCCTCAAATGCTTGGTCATTGCATCTAAAACATTCTTGAAAATGTTCTAGACTCCAATCATATGTCTTCAGTTGATAGTCTTTAGACTTACTAAGTTTCTTCATATATTTACTCTTTTCTTGGTGATTTTAGTTGTGTCTCACTTCATCTTAAAGTTCTTTTCAAAGTTTCAGTATCATTCTTTCTCTTTTGAGCATTTACATTTTCTTCCCTAATAAACATAATGTTGTGGATTTTGTCTCTAATTCTATCTTGTGTGCTTTGTTTACTTTACTAAGGTTGCTTTGCTGATTTATGTAAGTATTGTTAGGTTAATTTTATACGATTTTGATTACAACAAAATTGGTTCTTAATTTTGATTTATGCTAATGATAATTTTAGTTTAGGTAGCTTGAAATGAAGAAAGATATGTGTGGCATGTATGTTCATTATTAAGATATCTTGTATGTAAGCATATTACATAAAGATAACTATTTTAGAAATGTCTAGAATTGAAGAAACCATTTTAATCCATAGTGCATTAACTTTGTTTATCATATTGAGATATGTTGGATCATAAATATATTTTAGCTTGAATGAAAGTATGTGCCTCATGGAGTTATCATTTTGAGTTTTTATTGAAAAATGTAATATGTGATTGAATGCATTTATCCATTTTCTACTACTGGCGAAAACCACGTATGAATAAACATATTTTGATAAGTGTGCTTCATAGAGATATTCCTTACATGGAAAATAAATTATGCTTGAATGAACTTATCTTTATATAGACACAAAAATATGATTCAAATGATTTATCCATGTTCTATAACTTATACAAATTATATATGAATAAATATATTTTGATTTATAATGAACAATGTCAAAGTTTCATAAGTGGCAAAAGTGTAAACAGTTAAGTGCAAGATCACAGCCTCGGAGGAGCCGCTTGTGGTTATTGCCTACAAATTTCAGACAAAGAACATCTTCCAAAGATTCTACCTGGCAGCTCTTATATTGCCCACACATATTGCTTGTGCCATAGTCAGTTGGCCTAGCCGCCTACAGATGGATAGCAAGGTGCTTCTAGAAGTTTTGCTAAAAATGTGATCGTAGTTGCTTGGACATACTGCCTGCCATATCTCTTGGCACATAGCTGATATCCTATTCACCTATGCCTACCACATGTCGACTCATAACGATCAAAAATCTAAACATTACAGGCCTAAAAAATTCCACCCACTTCTTTCAATAGTCAAGATTTTAGAAAATTTATTTAAGGAGAAGTAGTGAGACATTTTAGGAGTTGAAGAAGCAAGGGGATTGAGCTTAAAACTTGCAAAAATCTTCCTACCCTAGGCCAAGAGCAAAAATCTTCCATTTGTTAGAGAGCTGTCATCTTCCTATATCCATTTAAGGCCTACTTCTTCAAATACACAAGGGAAGATCTTTTGCACTACAAGAAGATTATTCAAAGATCAAGTCTTCTCCAGAGATTACAAAGAAATGAGAATCTTGAGGGTTCTAAGTAATAAAGATAAATCAAATCATGAGAAACTCATTCAAGTCTCTTAAGTTTATTCACTCCAAGGTGTTGTCAAGATTAAAGAGTTTCAAGGTTGCATTGTTGAATAACTTAAAATCATATGCCCTTGGTTTACACCAGGAGCGTTTTAGATCCCACTGGGAATGAATCAAGGCAAGTAATCAACCACCCGATGTGTCGATTAGCGTGCAATGAGCTACACTTAATTGGTATTTTAATGGACCATCTAAATAATTTTGGTTGGACCATTCAAATTAAAATACAATTAATGTCTCCAAAAATACCTTGTTTAAATTTTAGTGGAGCTAAAGCCCCACCATGCCTAGGGGTGCCCCACCATGCCACCATGACTCCATCATGCCAGGGGAGTGCCTCGCCATACCACCATGGGTCCATCATGCCATCATGGCTCCATCATGCCAGGGGAGTGCTCCACCATGCCACCATGGGTCCATCATGCCAACATGACTCCATCATGCCAGGGGGGTGCCCCATCATGCTAGGGTAGTATCCTACCACACCACCATGACTTTACCTTGCCAAGAGGTGCCTTACCACACCACCATGGCCCTACAATGCTAGGAGGTACCCCACCATGCTACCATGGCTCTACCATGTTAGAAGGTGTCCCACCACGCCACCATTGCTCTACCATGCTGGGAGTTTTCCCACCATATCACCATGCCTCTACCATGCTAGGAGGTGGCTTGCCTAGCTACCATGGTTCCGCCATGACAATAGGCAAGCTCCACTATGCTGGTGCTCCGCAATGCCAATTTTGCTCCACAATGCCGAGCTCTGCCACGCTACTAGGTAGGCTCCACTATGCTAGTTGTGCTCCACAATGCCAAGCTTTTCCAAGCCACTAAGGATTCACCATGCCACTAGGTAGTCTCCACTATGCTAGCTATGCTCCACCATGCCACCAGGTAGACTCCACTATGCCAGTTATACTCTGCAATGCCAAGCTCTTCCACGCCACCCAGTAGGCTCCACTATGCCAGCTCTGCTTTGCAATGCCACTTGTGCTCCACAATGTTAGGCCTAGCCAGGCTACTAAGGCTCAGCCACACCACCAGGCAGGCTCCACTAGGCCAGCTGTGCTTTGCAATGTCAGGCTTTTCCATGCCACTATGGCTCCATCATACCACGAAGTAGGCTCCACTATGCTAGTTGTGCTCTGCAACGGCAAGCTCCACTACGCTAGTTACATTCTAGTGGCTATAAATAGCCTAATTTTTATGAAAAAAAGAGATATCTTCTCCTAAGAAAGGGGTTGGTTCTTCTCCTTGAGTTCATCTTCTTTCAAGGCTTAACTTTACTAGGACGTTCTTAGGAGACAAACTCTATTCATGCATTTTCTCTTTTTGAAAATAGACTCTCTTCTTCCTCCTCAAAGTTTCTTCTGCTTCTACAATAGTGAATGAACTTTGATTTGATTTGATTTTATTTCATTTCATTTTGAGGCAAGTGTCTCGTTGTTCTAAGATAGACATCATGGTCATTTGATCTAGCCTTGGAGAAAACTCCACCATGGTGCATAATAGTTTTCTCTGCTTGTGATATGGTGGGTTTACTACTCTAAAGAAGGCAACCATTAGAGCTTTGTGGTCTCTTGAATGAGAATGATTGAACCATCATAAAATCCACTTCTTTGGGTTTCATACTTCTACAAATATTAATAAAAACAAGAAAAATGAATTTCATTGATGACTTCTATGCCAAATATTGAACAAGAGGAGCTTCTATTAATGACAGACTTTTGACTTAAGTAAAAATGGAAAAGATGACTACTTTTTATGAACTCCATAAATTTACTATTTTCTTGATCATAAAACCAAATTACCCATTTGTAGAGTTGAAACCTAAGTGGGCCCCACATGGAAGAGGAGCCCATAGATCATGGAGATGATTATATGGGCCCTATCTATCATTTTACATTATCCAAATAAAATCTTAGGGATAACCACTAGCAGTAACTACGATTAGGCTTAATTTCAGCTAATTAAGTCAATCCACATGTCCAAGTTGTTAAACCCTTCCAATCCATACATATCCATCATTTATAACCTAGATCTACGATCTCTCATAGGTTAAACAGCAGAGATCACTCATTTTTAGTTTTTCATGGGATATTAGAAAACACTACTTATCTAGTCACTCAACAACCTAAGTTTAAGACTGGGTCACTGAGTCATGACTCACTGAGTCAAACTTTAGCAAACACCACTTACTCAAAAGCCTAAGTCTAGGATTGAGTTATTGAGTCATGACTCACCAAGTTATTGAGTCATAACTCACTAAGTCAAACCTTAGCAAAACTATTTCAAAGCAGCCAAAACTAGCCAACTTGGCCCTAGCCCACTCTTGCTAAACTTCTCATGGGCAATGTGAGAAAGTTGAATGAAACCTAGGTTATCTATTTTCTTTTGGTCTTTTTCAAGTTTAAACATAGTAGAGATCACCCAGTCATGAGTTCTTCCAGGATATGCAAATTGGGTCACAAATTGTCTACCGTCTCTATAGCTTCTTATAGTTAAAATAACAGAAATCACCTGGTCTTGATCCTATCTGGGGCATACCAATTGGATACAAATACCCATTCTTTAGGTTGGCTCAAAGTCTAACAATCTAGTCTAGAGTCGTGCCATTCTCTCCATCCATTAGCTTGAGGCGATCCCCTAAATATCAAGTCATCACAATATACTCGGTGGTCCCAACGATAGTATACATTTTTTTAAGAGAGAGTGTATTTTATTTTTGGGTCTCTAAGATACATTATACTTTTCCTTTTAATTAAAGGTTTTCTTCTTTTGCGAAGATGTAATTAGGACCACTTGTGGTTTGGGATGTGAATATGCATTTTTCTAATGTATATAGCCAGTGTAATTAATTGAGGATAATCAATAAAAAATAATTTTTTTTATTCATTCCAATTTGACAAGTCTTTATGTGTTCCATTTTTGTTTTAATTTCCCTTTTTTTGTACTTGTTACACACATCTATATCACTTCAAGGGAGTTGGAATCCACTATAATGTATTTATTATTTTATTATTTCTATTAGTGCTTTAACTACATGTACTTATCTGCCTAGATAGAGACATTTTCCTGTATATCCATTACCTGTAAAGGTAAAGTTTCTGGTTAGCTCAAGAATTCAGGTTGTTGAATTGAACCTAATCATGTCATCCTCTATGTTTAACCTAATCATGTCATCCTCTATGTTTATCGAAGGATACTCCACCTCCCAACTTCTTTATTTTGATGGAATGAGCTTTTTTCAATGGAAGAGGAGATTGAAAATATATTTATGGCCACTGACCTTCAATTGTGGGAAATTATCTTTGTTGACATAAGTGAGGATGAAGAGAGAATGAGATAAGAGAACACCAAAGCTATGAATGCTCTGCTTCATGCTCTCTGCCCCACCATTTGCAAATCTTTCTTTACTTTTAAAAATATAAGAGAAATGATAGACAAGTTAAAGACATTTTCTAAGGGGCAAATAGATTTACATTTAAAGTTTACTAATCTTCCTATTACGATTGATCTTAGTGTAGGAAACAAAGTAGAAGAAAAGGAGGAGTAACCTTTAATAGAAGAGTCCTCGTGGTTGAAGGGGAACAACCCAATAAGGAAAGGTAATGAAGAAAAGAAGAATTATTTATCTCAACTAAAAGTCTAATGGCACTTTGATACAGGATGAAAGAGAAATGTTATTCAAGGGGGGCGAAGGCCAAATGAAGCAATGATGATTCCAAACAGTAAGTAATGAATAGGAAATCAAACTAGTAGCATCAATCATGAGCACAACGGCAAGAAGTTAATGCTAGGATATCAAGAGAGATAAGTTACCTAACTCTATACAACTACTTAATGGAAGGAATCTATGCTTTACTTGTTTATATAATCTAGATGCCTCTGAAAATGACTGCCTTGAATGTGAATATCTATGAGCTCATTGTTTGAGTTAAATCATTCTGAAAATCTAAGTTAATATTTGAAATTGATTAATCCTTGATGTAATTGTAGTCCTAAGGCATAGGTCAAGCCTATTTGGGAAACTTCAAAGTTTAAGGTCTCGAATAGAAATTCCATCCTAGTCATTCCTTCTACAAATCATCATTAAGGCTTGAACCTCTAAGAATGAACCAATTAAGATAATAACTTGAATCTTAAGTGAATATTTAAAGATCATGTTCATGTTATGAATTATTCCACCTTATGCTTTATTCTTGTCATTCATGATTGTGATGTATGTTTTGTTTAAGCATGTTTAAGTTGAAATTATGCAATGAGAAAAACTCAAATGATAAGTGTCTTGAAAATTGCTTGATATAAATGAAATAACATGTTGAAATGACAATGCTTGTGATATTATAATGATCAAAATGCTTTACTTGATTACATGAAGATTATGTTAATACGAAATTAAATGAAAAACATTAAAAAGCCATGGGTAGAATAAGCTAGAAGTTAGAACCTTATAACAACTTAGGATTACTCATTTCTAGGAGTGATATTGCCTGGACCCCAAGTGCCCACAACCTCAAGAGCTTACGCTCATAACCGCTTACCATTTCGAAAGGCTTAAATTCGGTGCACCGATTCAAGTTCATTCTCATTTGCCTCCCACGTTTGAGCCTCCTATGACCTAAAATAAGTTGTGTTTGTGATTTCCCATCATCCATAGAAGCTATTTTTATAAGTTTCCTTCATTTCCATTTAGTTTCTTCACCCCAAGGCAACTAAAGTTGTAGTCTCCAAAACCCCAAAAGTGGTTAAACGACCTAGGACTCGAGGAGAAGCTTTTATAGCTCAGGCTTCCACTTATGGAGTTGGAACCTCATCTAGGAGAGGCCAAACTATAAGGACCCAATGTAATCCTTCTTCCCAATCTAATATGAATATTGAAGGAGAAGAAAATGTAGAAAGAAATGAAGAAGGGGCAAAGAAGTTTGATTTGAATTCTCTACCAGAAGAGGTTGATGGAAGAAAGATTCCTATTCGCCAAATTTGAACCAACAAATCTACCTACATATTATTTTGCTAGTGAGGTCAATAAGTTCAAGTTTTAGATCTCAATGCTTGGCAAACCGGTGCATGTTTAGAAGAAGATAGATCTGAACTTCGTTCTTAAGTGTAAGTCTAACATTCATTTTATGGTAAACTATTGGACTGATTTAATGTAGTATGAAGCACCTATTGAGAGGGAACTAGTTCTCATTTTTTACTTCAATTGGAAACCTAGCTCTTATGAGTCAATCATGAAAGGTGTGGAAATATGTTTTGGAACACATGTGTTATCACCCAAAGAACACCTTAGAGTGATACTAGGTGTGCTAGCCATAGAAGATGATGATGGACTAAAAAAGGAAGAAATCTTCAACAACTTGTCCACAAGCATAGTTTATACATCTGCCCACACAAACATGGGGATAAGAGATTTGACTATTAAGCTTAAGATGCTTAGGAAAGTGTTAGAGATTAGGTTTATACCTAAGCTTGGACGAACAGAATAGGTAATAACAAATGAAGCCAAAGTATTGTGGAAAATATACACCTATCAAAAAGTCAGTCTACCAAATCTCATGTTTACTCCATTTGGGTATATGCCACAGAGAACAGATCACATAGTTCCATAGAGGGTGTGGCTAACACAAATTTTTGAGCATTTCTATGTACCTTTAAATGGAGAATCTAGCCTCCATATGTCACCTCTCAAAAAGAACTGGGTAGGAGCTACATTGTTAAAGAGAATGAGAATCAAATTTTTAGACTATGTGACAAAGATGAATGAAAAGAATGAGAGAAATATGGAAGAAGATAATGAGCATGAAGAAGAAGAAGAAGAAGAAGCAAAAGAAGGAGTACCCTCCCAAGAAGAGGAAGAAATGGAGAAAATGGGTGAAAGAGAACAACCAGTTGATATGAACAACCCCACTGTAGAGAGATAGTTTTCACCTCCTAGGACTTCACCTAAAGCCACCATTCCCAAATCATCTACATATGCATTGCTATCTTTAGAAGTGAAAGAACTAAGAAGAGAGGTTGGTGAATTAAGAAAAGAGCTAAAAAAAGAGATAAGTGATTTGAGGAGAGAATAGGAAAGACTAGAAAAGAAGATAAATATTCTTGTTTCACACTATGAAACTTCTCATCTTGCACCTAGAGTAAATCCTACTTCATCCACTATCCCAGCTCACACCCCTAGAGATCTAGATCCTACTTTCACTATGAAGGAGCACACCTCTACTTGAGCCACTACTCAAGGGGAGTCTACTTCACTTATGACTTTTGTGGATCCTCATGTCTAGATTTTAATTTTTTTTGGCTGTATGTTTTGGGGGGAAAATTAACATATTAATGAAAATATCTTATATGTTTTTAAATGTTTTGAGAAATTTTCATGAGAAAATGATGTAATGAGGCTTATCATGTATTTTCTCTCTTGAAATGTCATGTAAATCTATAAAACAATGTTGAAATGTTATGAATTCAAATTTTATGATTTGAAATTTTGTTTATGTGACATGATTCTAACAAATAGATGTTCAATAAATAGTTTGCATAATGAACTTGGTTGTTATGATTTTGATGAATGTTTAAATAGTTATTTAAAGTTTTTATATATAAGTCATGTAATGTTTAAATATTGCCCATAACATGAATCTGTCCACTATATTGATGAAAATTTATCTTATTCATAGTTATGCTTTGTACCCAACAAGTTGAGATCCAACAAATGATTGTGTGTTATTTTCTATGGGATCCAACTTGTATATATGCTTTGTCACATACTGCTTTACAATTTTGAACCTTTATAAGCCAAACTTTGTGAAAGGTCGATGGTTTCTGCTTACAATACATGAATTAGCATACAAAAATTTTAACTATGAATGACTACTGTTAAAAACAATTGAATGATGCATAGAAATGTTTTGGGTTGAATTGTTATGAATCTGGATTCCATGAAATGTTTATCTCTAAAAATGAATGTCTAACAGACGATTTGCATTTGACTTTGATAAATGCTTAACAATGGTTTAAATATTTTTAATAAAAGATATGCAATGTTTGAATATTATCCATGAATGTGCTATCTATTGATGTATCTCTACTCTATCTCATGTTCATGATTGCACCTAATTGATGTATTCATTTCAAGAGGAAGGAAAACTTGAAGAAATAGACTTGCTTAAGAAATTGAAAAGTTTGTCTTATTTAAAAGAAAAATAATCTATCATGACCCATCATGCTTGAAATAGTTGTTTTGGGGGACTTACTAATCATGATTGTGCTTAATCATTAATCCTATATTATAAACATGACTGTGTTTAAGGGAGAGATAGAACATCTCTTACCTCTTGCTTTTCATTGGCTCTCCTTGTTGCTACCCCCAAGAGAAGTTAGCCTTTTTTATGAAGGTGAAAAATAGACAAATGTTAACCTTTCGATGTTGACAAAAAGGGGGAGAAGAATTGAGGAAGACTTCTCAGTCAAAAAAGGGGAGAAAGGGAGAAATAAAGTAGAAGACTTACAAACAAATTAAAGAGATGATATATGAGTCTTCAAACTTTGTCATGACTTGTGTCTTAGGGAAAATATAGAATAATGTGTCATGACCAGTTTCCATAGGTTTACATATTTAAATTAGATAGGGGGAGTTTGATCATTAGCACATTCTTTAACTATCTTAAGTCTTTAAGTTTTGTCATTATAAAAAGGGAGAGATTGTTAGATTTATTGTATTTGATTTTGATGACCACAAAACTTGTTCTTGACTTAATTTATACGAATGAAAGATATGTGTGGCATGCATGTTCACTGTTAAGATATCTTGAGTGTAAGCATATTACATAAAGATAACTATCTTAGAATTGTCTAGAATTGAAGAAACCATCTTGATCCATAATGCGTTAACTTTATTTATCATATTGAGATATGTTGGATCATAAATATATTTTTGCTTAGATAAAAGTATGTGCTTCATGGAGTTATAATATTGAGTTTTTTATTGAAAAATATAACATGTGATTGAATGCATTTATCCATGTTCTACAACTTGTGAAAATCTTTATAGATAAACATATTTTAACAAGTGTGCTTCATAGTGATATTCCTTACATGAAAATGAAATTATACTTGAATGAACTTATCTTTATATAAATACTAAAATATGATTCAAATGATTTATCCATATTCTATACCTTGTACAAATTATATATAGATAAATATATTTTTCTTTATAATGAACAATGTCAAAGTTTCACAAGTGTCAAAAAGTCAAGTATAGGATCGCAACCGCTTGGATCAGCCGCCAGGGTATCACCTGCAAATTTTGGAAAAAAATTTCTTCCAAATATACTACCAAACAACTCTCATACTGCCACGCATATCACCCATGCCATAGTCACTTGGCCTAGTCGCCTGCGGATGGACAACAAGGTGCATCAGGAAGTTTTGCAAAAAAAGTGATCACAGCTGCTTGGATATACCACTTGCGATATCTCCTAACACATAGCTGATTGTCCTAGCCACCTATGCCTACTGCCAGCCAACTCATAATGGTCAAAGATCCAAATGTTATAGGCTTCAAAACTTCCACCCATTTCTACCAACGGTCAAGATTTTTGAAGATCTGTTTAAGGAGAGGTAGTGGGACCTTTTAGGAGTTGAAGAAGCAAGAGGATTGAGCTGAAACCTTCCACAAATCTTTTAACCTTAGGCCAAGAGTAGAAATCTTCAATTTATTAGAGAGCTATCATCTTCTTATATCCATTTAAGGCCTATTTCTTCAAATACATAAGGGAAAATCTTTTGCATTAAAGCAAGATTATTCAAAGATCAAGTCTTTCTCGGAGATTACAAAGAAACAAGGAGCTTGAGAGTTTTGAGTGACAATGATAAATCAAACCACAAGAAACCTATTCAAGTCTCCCAAGTGTATTCACTCTAAGGTGTTGCTAAGATTAAAGAGCTTTAAGGCCACATCTATACCACTTCAAAGGAGTTCAAATCCACTATAATATGTTTATTATTTTATCATTTCTATTAATGCTTTAACTGCATGTATTCATCTGCCTATATAGAGGCATTTTCCTATACACCCAATACTTATAAAGGTAGAGTTTTTGGTTAGCTTAGGAAACCAGGTTGTTGCATTGATGGTGAGCTCAAAGCAAAACCATCATTGAAGGAGTTGTTGGTTAGATCCTAGGAGAAACCAGTTTGTATGAGTTTGTTGGTGAGCTCAAAGATAGTAAGCTCTTAAAAAAACAAACTGAGTTTATGGTGAGCTCAAAGAGAAACTAGATTGTATGAGTTCTTGGTTAGCTCAAGAAACCAAGGTGGGATTACATGGTGGATAGTAGAACCCAAGACACTAAGTGGAAAGTGTTCTTCAAAGAGTGGAATAGAGAGGGTTGCTAAACCCATTATAAAAATTATGTGTCTCTTATGTGATTGCTTTACTTTCATTGCTGCATTATTTATTTCATTTCAATCAGCAAACTAAAAAGAGGGATTTGATTGAAAATGAGTTAAGCAAATAAATTTTTATAAACCCAATTCACCCCTTTCCTCTTGGGTTAAGCTAACCTACCAGAACCCAACAAGTATATAATGCACGCTTGGAAATAATAGTCAATAGCTTACTATTCACTCATGTACTTTTTGCTCATTATCAAAACTTGGTTGGCTAAACATATTTATCATCAAAATCAATCCAAGTAAAGGAGGTTTGAATCATCTAGGTCAACAAGGTAATGTATTTCTAATCCTAAACTTTTGAATTTCATGCTTTAGCCTTCATTTTTTATCGCTCATAAAAGAATCATCTTGCATATAGTTATACAAGAAAAGCTATAAGGTTAATCATCTAATGCTTAAACCAAGGTGAAAATTGTTGGTCCGTTGTAGGTAGTAGCTTAAGAGGGTGGTGTGAATTGAACTTTTAAAAACTTTGGCTAAATAAAACAATTGGTGTTAGAAAATATTGGGAAATAAAATGCAGACATTGAACACAAAATTTTATAGTTGTTCAACCTGAGCTAAGTTCCTAGTCCACTCTCTAAGACCTCTTTTATTGTTTTAGATTCCACTAACACTTTCCAAACAACAACAAGTTGGTTTTCTTAAGCTCACTAACAACTCCTATAATCAATAGCAAGTCTTCCTTACTAGCTAAAACTAAATAGCAATACTGCATGCCCTTTGCTTGTAGAAATAATAAATTAATGAAACTTGTACAAAAAAAATTCCTCTTACTTGTGCAGATTTCTGTTGAATAAAAGTAACAATGAATAAATGGATTGATAGTGAACTCTTAATAGTTTAAACTCCTGAAATGTCAAAAATGATGGTTCATTCACCCTTGAATAGAAGCAGAGCCTAGCTTGGAGTTGAAATTGTGTTTGGAGGAAAACTTTTGATCTTAGTATAAATGCACATTAATCTCTTAGAATTCTCTAATTCTTTCTTCGAGTGACTTGATTTTCTACTTATAGGCTTTGGAAGTGATTAGAGTCGTTATAATATGCTTTCATTGAGTTTTGATCATTTTAAATGACTTGAAATTCACTCAACTAAAAAGCTAACCAAGGTTGCTTCAAAACTCTAAAAATGAGCTTTAGAGCTTTGAAAGTCAGGTGAGTTTTGTGAGTTACCATTATAGCAATAAATTTAGATGTCTAAAGAGAGATCTTCTTTCCTTTGAAAGCTATTGAGAGAGGAATGCTTGGTCTAGAAAAGTCTTCAAACCTCTGAAACTCAGGGACTCTTCCTCTAAAAATTCCTCTAAAGTCTAACACTCCCAACTACCACCAACGATTACATTTCTTTAGTCTTTTAAAATTTGGTTCTTCCTCCGAAGAAGCCTCTAAAATATGTCTTTTGCTTGAAACATTTTCAAAAGATGTTTAAGGACTCTAAGAGAAGGATTCCATCCTCTAAGGATTCCTCTCAAATTGTTTTCCATTTTTTGAGGATTCCTCTCAAATTGTTTTTTCCTTAATCTTGTCTTTAGACTCTTCTTGAGAGCTCTAAAAGGCCTTTGAAGTGTCTTTTGAAATCTAAAACACGGTTTTAGACTTCTTTGAATCTTCTAAAATTTCCTTTGAAATCCAAAATATGATTTCAGACTTCTCTGAATCCTCTAAAGTGTCCTTTGAAGTGCATAACTTGTTTTTTGAGTCTTCTGCATTTTCCTTTGAGTTGCAGAACTTGTTTTAGCTTCTGCATTTACTTGTTTTCGTCCATTGGTACTTGATTTGTTATATATGTAACTAGCTTATTCAAGTTTTTACATTCCATATCACTTTAAAGTTGATTTCCTTGTATATTTTCTTGGTTTTATCATTTTAAATTTGCAACACTTGAAAATTGATGTGTTAGTACCTTACTTTCACACTCACGTGTTTACTCATCATCAAAATCAAGCTAACTGAAAGGGTTTGACTTAACAAAAAATCCATGTGAGCCAGGTGATTTTGATTTGAATATGAGAAATAAAATTATTTTTCATATTTTATATAGTTGTATTTCATTTCCTATTATCTAAACTTGCTTCGTAGGTGAAGAATGTTTTTTGCACATATCAACCCCCAACTCCTATATTTTGAACTAAATTTGATTAGTAAAGAGAGTAGAATGATTGGAAACATGTTTCAAAAGTTGAAATTTTAGATCCCTCACCTCTTATTCCTTTTCTATTATGATAAAAGAAGAAAAATGATATAACTTATTTTCAATTTGAGGAAAAATGATATAAAAAGGGAGAAAATATTGAATTATGTTGCACCTTTTAAATTTTTCTAAAATGTATACTTTCTTAGCATGTGCTTTTTTTGTTACAAGTCATCAAGTTTTATCATCATAAAAAAGAGGTAGATATTTAAATCTAAAGGTATGGTTTTGATAATAACAAAACTTGTTCATGATTCAAGTTTAGGCTAATGAAGTTTTGATAAGTTTTGAGTGAAAAAGAAACCTACATAGGAAGCAAGCTTGGGCCATAGAGGTTTGTATATCTTTATTTCTAGTTTGGGTCTTTGGATTTTTGTTAGCAAGAAAGGGTTCTCCTTATAATAGTTTTATGTTGTAAGAGTTCCCAAGTAAGTTTGTCAAAACGAGGTATTGTTGTTAAAGTTTCTCTGTGTTTTTGGAAAAACTAAGGGTGTGATTTCACAATAGATAATGTAACTTAAAGTTGAGATATGTTAGAGAGTAAAGTAGGTGCTGAGTTGAGCCAAACCACTATAGTTCTTGCTATGCTTATTATTTATATGCTTCCAATGGCATCTTGTTCTTGTTCTTGTAAATTCATTTAGTTTTTTAATCTTACTTAATTTTATACTTTTCTATACACCATGTTTTTTGGACCAACAGTGGACTATAATGAATGGTGGATTTTTTATTCATTTCATTTTATTTATGACACTTTTAAGTGAATGTATTTTCAGAACATACCAATGAAATAAATAGTGTGTTTCCTTTGATTTGTGAGTGTGAGATTTCTTGAAATATTATGGTGTATCGGGTATAATAGATTTTAGGAGATTCACTCTTAAATTCGGAATTACATTTATCACCGCATTTTTAGGTCTGGGTAGGGACAACCTTCTAATCTCAGGAGATACATATAAAATCGGTGTGACCTTGGTTATGTGGTCTACATTCTTTTAGTTTTAGCTGATACTCTACATTAGGTCTTAGTATAAATGCAGATGGGCTTGTCAGATGATAATAAACGAAGTTAAATTTGTGGCTAAATAACAATCTTACCATTTACTTACTGTGAAAGCTATTGGCATGGTGTTTTCAGAATTCCTGAAGATTTCAAACTTAAAGCTTAACTTAATAGTCTAAATTTAAAATCAACATGACCCGTAGTTGATAGGAACACCCACTATGATATGAGGCAAGGAAGGTTGAAGTACTAGCGCTAGGATATGAGGCAAGGAAGAGTGAAGGACCAAGGAACCAAAGAAGAAGTCACACTCGATCATGACAGGATGGAACAATTCGATCAAACAGTGTAACAATGAATGTGGTAACCGGGAAAAAATCTTGTAAAGGAACGGAATCTGATTATATAAATAGGAGAACAATGGAAAAAACAAGAATAATTCAGAACTTCCAATCGGAACCAACATTAGTTGAGCGAGCACACCAACTTCAATTTATTCAGTATGTGACGTCTCCCTCAAGAGAACTCGCATATAGACCTCCACTTGAGATCAAGGTGGGGTTGTTTATCAATTTGTAGTAACACCTAGTTCAAATTGGAGCTAAATGTTGAAGAAACTAGCAACCAACGAGGAGCCTTCTCCTCATGCCAGGTACCCTTCTGCTCCACCCAGGATCGAGGAACACGAGTTAGATCAAGCTAGCGTTGTCTATCAATTAGTAGTAGAACCTAGTAGATCCGTACTATTCGACCTGAGTTCATGCCGTCAGAATTCTAAAGAGGTAATCATAGAAAGAGTTTATCTAAAGTTTGAGATTTAGTAAAGACAATCATTAAAAATAGTTGTCTTGAAAATTTATTTTTATATAAAAGTATTCAAATAGAGTAGGATTTAATTCATAATATATTTTGATTTATATTTTATTGATAATTGAATATTAGTTGGTTTAATTACCATATTAAAAATGCGAGGCCTTAACTATGAATGAAGCAAGGTAAGCCAAGACCTTAGATTGAGGCCAAATTTTGTAACTTAAGGTTATATTTTAAAATGTTAGATATTCAAAATATTCATTATTAAATTATTTATAACATCAAGTACTTTTAAAATAATTTTATAAACCATAATAACATAAATTTTGTAAATAAATAAATAATACTTAAATAGTAAAAATAAAAAAGGCAATAACTATATTTACATTACAATCACTTAAAAGTAAATATATAGATTCAGAATTATTCTTCATGGAATTTTGAATGAGCTTGTTATCTATGAAAATAAAAAAATTATCTATGGATCATTAAATTGAAAATTAGAGAAATTAAATAACAAATATATAATTTAAAAGTTCTAAAATTGAATAATAGAAAATTTGAAAATAAAACTTGACTATAAATTCCTTAAATTGAATAATAGGAGTAATTAAGGTAAAAATTAGTTTATTTTTCCTAATTAAATAAGAAAGGAATTAAATAATAAATATAAAACTTAAAGTCATCCAAATCAAATAAAAAATGAAAATAAAAATTCAATATAAGAAAATTAAACAGAAAATAAAACAATCTAAAGTTTTCTAAACAAATGATTTAGAAAAAATAAAAATAAATTTTAAATTTGTGATTTGTGAATTAAATAATAAAATTGAGAAAAATATAATACAAAGGATAGAAAAGAAATTGTGCCCTTCTTCTATGTCTCAAACTGTTTGTACTTCTGTCTTTCCTTTTTTTAAAATTTACTTATTAAGAAATAATTAATATATTATTCTGATATATAAGTGTGTTGTATTATACATGCATTAATATATATTACGATCCATCTAGTAATCTTGTATGACTGAGTAATAAATACTTTTACGTTAAATAAATTTTAAGTTAAAATATTTATTTTTGACTTTTAAAATCCTCACTTGCATGTAGTTCAACCCATGGAATGAAGATCTAAGCCTGTATTCCCTTTGCAGTTGGCTTAGGGTTGTTATGCTTCTTTTATTTTACATTTATGTTGTGTGAGATTCTCTATTGTGTTCTGACACGAGAATAATTGAGGAAATTTTATCGTTTTTTCAGTCTTACTTTAGTTGGAGTTGATACGAGGAATGAAGAAGAGCTAGGGGTATAAATATTATTTTATAAAAATATATAATTTTATTTTGAAATAGATAGCACGGTGCTTGCTGTACATTGATGTTAGGGGCTAATACCTACAGTTATCTAACTTAAAATCAAAAAATAAATGTGCAAAACAATAAACTTAGAAGGCTTAACTTATAAAAACCCTTAATGCGTCTTGCTAATTTGTATTGTAGCTTATTCCGTATTTTTCATATGTAATTAAGGACCAAGGAGTTAACATCAGTAAAGCTTAAGCATTTTATACGTAAGACCGTAGCGGTTTACCATTGGCCGTTTATTTTTATTTTTTTTTATCAATTACTTCTGTTTTAGCTGCATTATTTTTAGCTAGATGAGCCTCTTTGAGTATTTTATTTACTCAGAAGTCGGTTATCAAATTATTTAGATATTAAAATCTAAAGAGAAATTGCATATTTAATATGCACCATCCATGGTATCTTGTTTGAACATTGAAAAATGGCACGCGCGTGCCTGCTGGAGTATACTGATCGCCATCAGCAGTTTTCAGCAGGAGCACGTTCTTGCCTGTACTTGTGCCTTGCAAGAAATGGATGTCCTTTGGAAATCTGGGGGCTTGTCTACCTTTGTTAGGAATTATGGTCTGGAATTCTTTAAAGCTGTGATATTTCATGGAAATGTACAACTTAGCATCGTTGGCGTGCCTCCACCCACTAATATTGGACGTGTATTGGATGTGGGCAACTGTTGCAGAAGTGTCAGGAAAGATTGGAATCAGGTGCAATATAGACAAAGGACAATGATTACTGTTCAGCTGTCACAAACCACGAGAACACCCTGAAATATCCCCCAACTTGGACGCATATTCTAAGGTATATATTAGCCTATCCCTATCATGGCTTGCTCTAAGATTTTTTAGTTTTTATTTTTTGCGTAGGATTTTTAAAGTGACTTGGGTATCGGAATTCTGGAACTCCCGCATCTCGCTAGGACCACGGCAATAACAAGTTACGATCTTAGATTCTCAAGTCCTCATTGTGGTTTATAACGATCTTTTCATGGCCTCGGTATGAGATGCAACGCAGTATATAAATTGTAAGCTACATTGTGGAAAATTTATATTACTTAAGCTGTATACAATCATTGTTAGGAGATACTTTATGCAATTTTTTTTCCCTTTTGAGCCAACCTTGATGATTAGATAAAATATAATCAATAAGCTCATAATTTACCATATTTTAAATATTTAAATTTATACGTTTTGATCATTAATTAACAAAATTTCATTGATTAATAACTACATTCAATTAAATATTTTACTTAGTGAATTTAATTTGTGTTTCAGGTAAATTTAATAGAATTTAAGTCATTTGGGCAAAAAATGGATATTTTGGAGAAAAAGCCTATCTGCCAACTTAATTGGGCCAATGATCTTGAGAATGATGATATTCTCATGATGGAGTAGCTATATATCATGTGGAATATGCATGTGTGTGGAGAATTCAAGTCAATTAGTCAAGAATAACAACTAGAGTGTAATTAATAGTGGAGATCATCTCAATTATTCATTCGCGTGTCGAATTGCACTTTAATTACTTCAGTTTATTCAAGACCAGCAATGGGACTTTATGGATGTCCAAAGTGTGTGTAAACATGTGATAAAATCAGACAAAAACAGATAGGACATGCTTGGGAAAGTAGTGGACATAAGCATGGGAAAAAAGAAGAAAGATTAGAGAAAATTATGTTGATTTTCATGAAAGATTTGTTATTCTTGGACAACTAATCATCATGGGGATATATACTATTATGGGAGCATCAATTCTAGCAATTAATTAAGCATCAGACATGAAGCTTAGATGATTGAAAGAAGATTAAATGAAGTTTAGAATGAAGGAAAGCTGATGATACTATTCATGTGATGAAAACATTGTTCACCTTATGAAAATACTGTAGCTATGGGAATCCTTGTAGCGACACTACCGTGCCACTGTAATAGAGCTACAATGCCCATGTTGCCAACCAAATAATGCCCAAATAGATCGTTGGACACTACAAAGCCCAAGTGCAGTTTCACGGTGCTCATAAGTGCGAAAATGTGTTATATTTAAAAGTTTTTGATTTCTTAGTGCACAAGCTTATATAAATTCGTATTTTGGTTCAACCTAACCCTAATTTGGGTTATTTAAAAGAGATATTAGCTACAAAACAAGGGAGGGGCATAACTTTGCGGAAGGGGCATAAGATTATAAGAGAATTGCTTGGAGGTTGGAAGGAATATTCTCCTCCAAATAAAGTTTCTTTTTTCTTACTTTTTCTTCCTTTCATTATTTTCATCATGTTTAGAATATTTTGGATAATTTTTAATATTATTATGAGTAGCTAAACTTCTCTTTCTAGAGGAGAGATGGATCTTATGTGGATCTTATAAATTGATTAATTAGTTGTAATATTGAGAGTTTTCATTGGTTTATTTATGATGTCTTCTTGTTAATGTTTTTAATTTATTGATCATCTATTAGATGATTTTATATTTGGGATTTGAAACTTAGGAAAGATAATTATAAATAAGATCTAGATATCATAATATGAAATTCTAGAAGACTCAGGAGAGCTTTTAAGTTTGTTTAATCGTTTAAAAGAATTATAGATCTTAACGCATTTTTAATCTTTTAATTTTTATAGGGATATCAAGATTGGGATTTTAAGAATAGATACTGATAGCAAATTTCATTCACTTATATTATGTGCTAAGCTTTTAGTTGATTACTGAGTTATTTTGAGTTGATTTGGGATATTTTGACTTTTGATTGTTTGCAAGCGAATGAGAGCAGAAAGAGTGAAGAAAGTGAGAAAGAATTTACTAGAAGAGAAGTTCGTGCAATGAATTATGGAAAAGTGAAGGCAAACAACCAAGAGGATGACCAAGATTTCCAAGTCACTAGCCTAGTGTCGTGGCATTAATTATAATATGTGAAGACTTCAACAACTAGCAACTTAGTGTCGCAATAATGAAGTGGAACATGGGCAAACATCATGCATAGTGCCGCAGCACTGAAACCTATGAAACACTTTTTGGATTTTCTACAAATGCTTGGAAATGATGCAAAAAGACAAAACTCTAAGGAAGGAAATATAAAAAGGAAAAGAAATTGCCCTAGAGGGCAGTTGAGATAGATTGAAGGCCTGTTTTGAGGCTATGAAAGGAAAGAAGGAAGGATTTTCATAGTAGCTTGAAAGAAGAGAACTTCAAGTTGGTATCCAGAGATAGGAACTAAAGCAGAAGAGTTTGCTATCATTTTATTTTTGAATCTCTTAGTGTTTTACTTCTCATTTTTCATTTGCATTTTGGATTAAACTTTGGATTCATATTTTGTACAATGTTGAATTATTATGTTATGGATTTTGATTCAAGTATGAGTAGCTAAACTCCTTTTAGAGGGGAGATAGATCTTGTGTTGACATCATAGTGTGATTAATGATGTATATGGTTGAGAGTTCTTATTAGTTTATTTATGCTTTATTCTTAATGCTTTCAATTTACTAGTCATTTATTAAATGAATATATATTTGGGATTTGACACTTGAGAGAAGTAATCTTGAATATGATCTAGGCATTATAAGATAAGACTCTAAATTACTCGAGGGAGATTTTAGGTGTTGTGAAATCATTCAAAAGAATTGCATAGTTTAATGCATTCTTTACATTTCGATTTTTATAGGGATATCAAAATTAGAATGTTGAGACTAGATACTTAGCTCAACACTCGAGAGAGGGAGTTGAGTGAATTAGCATTCTTGATTTATAAACCAATAGAATGATCAATGTATAATGTATTAAGAGCACTATGATTGAAGCATATGTAAAATCAATTCTCTAGAACATTCTTACTTGATTTCTCCCACCAAAAGCTTGTCTATTTATACTTCTTATTTAAAACCCTATTAAATCCTTGTGGAGATGACACTTTCTCATCATTATATTACAAAACTTGACATTGTGCACTTGAGGTATAATTTGTAGAGAATAAGTTTTTTAGCATCATCGTCGGGGATTGTCGTTATTTTAATTTTTCACTAATACTGCTATAAGATAATTCTAGTTTTAATTTGGATTTGTATTCATTTATTCTATTCTAAATTTTCTATTCTATTATCTTTATTTGATTCAATTTATTTTGCTTCCTTGATAGTGCATGCAAGATCCTAGAGAGCTTGATTTGACTTCTTTTACTCAAGAGATCGGAAGAACAATTCGAGAAATCAGAATAGTAAAGCAAGCCAAATCTAGCACAATGGCAGGCCCAAATCAGCTAAGAGTAATCAAGGACTACTGTAAATCGATGGTCAATGAAAATTACTCTAGCATCGCTCATCCAAAAATCAATACTAGTAACTTTGAGCTCAAGCCTGCATTAATAAACATGGTGCAACAAAATTAGTTTGGGGTTTCATCAAATGAAAATCTAAATATTCACTTGGTGGTGTTCAGAGAGATAAGTGATACTGTGAAGATGCATAGTGTTCCAGATGATGCCATTTGATTGAGATTGTTTCATTTTTCTTTGAGGGATAAGGTAAGAGGTTGGCTGCAGAACCTTCAATCAGGAAGCATCACCACATGGGATGAGATGGTGGAAAAGTTTCTAGCAAAATTTTTCCCGCTTGGAAAGACTACTCAACACAAAAGTGAGATAGGGCAGTTCAAATAGATGGATTTTAAGCCACTCTATGAATGCTGGAAAAGGTTTAAGGACTTGACCAAAAGGTGTCCTCAGCATGGTTTTCCTGATTAGCTTCAAATCCAATTGTTCTACAATGAGTTGAATGGTTAAACCATACCTCTAAAGGTTCACTAATCACTAATGGGAAAGACTGCAGTAGGTGCTTATTTGTTGCTTGAAGATAAGACATCCAATACTTTCCAATGGCCGAATGAATGTAATATGGTAAGGAAAGTTGCAGCTTGTTTTGAGGTGGATCCAATCACATCCCTCACTATACAAATGTCATCTCTTACTCACTAGCCAGCCATAGCAAACTCATTATCAACTGGTGATTTAGCTACAGGAGAGTCTTCTTTTGTAGTGGGCTCATATACGGCAAGCCAAAGATAAATAATGAGGGCTACAACAATTATTGTGGAAACAACATGAAGAATCAATACTATCCAGGATTGAGAAATAATGAGAATCTTTCTTATGGGAATCCTAGAAATAACATAAATCCTCCTCCTAGTTTTCAACCTCCTCAACAATCTCATCCGGCAGAGAAGAAACCATCACTTGAAGATCTCATGACCACCATTATAACTGAGAGCTGAGGAAGATTTTCAAGAAATGAAGCAAGACTTGATACCATTGAAACACACATGGGGAATATAAATGCATCAATCAAGTCTTTGGAAATGCAGATTAGGCGACTTACAAACACTTCAAATAGTTCAAACAAGGGTAATTTTCCCAGCAACATGAAGAAGAACCCAAGGGAGCAATGCAATGTTGTAACATTGAGGAGTGGCAGAGAATTTGAATGCCCACAGATGGGAAAAGAGCCATGACCTTCCTCAGAGGCAAAGAGCCAAGACAATGTCGTACAAAAAGAGAAATAGGATGAGACGAAGAAAGGGGAGCCAAGATTACAAACCATGGAGAATTACATTCTATGATAACCTTCCAATTTTGAAACCCTAACTTCCTTTTCCTCAAAGATTTCAAAGAAAGAAAATTAATGAACAGTTTAGCAAATTTCTTAAAATCTTTTAAAAAATTCACATTAATATTCCTTTTACAGAAGCCTTAGAGCAAATGCCCAATTACACCAAGTTCATGAAGGAAATCATGTCCAAGAAGAAAAGACTTGAAGAGTTTGAGACAGTGAAGCTAACAAGGAGTGCAGTGACATATTGTAGAAAAAGCTTCCACAAAAACTGAAAGATCCAGGGAGTTTTACTATCCCATGCACTATAGGCAATTCTTCATTTCATAAGGCATTATGTGATTTAGGTGCACTGATTAATCTAATGCCTTTGTCAATTTTTTAGAAGCTTGGATTGGGAGAGGTGAAGCCAAGCACTATCACATTATAATTAGCTAATAGGTCTTTAATCTATCCTTAGGGAATCATAGAAGACATATTAGTGAAGGTGGATAATTCATCTTTTCAGTTGACTTTATGGTACTAGACATGGATAAAGATCATAAAGTGTCTTTAATTCTTGAAAGGTCATTTCTTGCAATAGGAAGAGCATTAATTTATATTCAGCAAGGTGAACTGACCTTGAGAATTAATAATGAGGAGATAAAGTTCAATATTTACTATGCCATGAACTATCCACTTGAAAAGAGTAAATGTAACAAAATTGAAGTTGTGAATGATTGTGTAACTACCATTTTTAATGATGAAAGCATTCAAGATCCATGGAAAAACTATATTGTAGATTCTATTAGCTAGGTTATGATAGGTACTAGAGAGGTTAGAGAACATCTCTTAGCTTTGAAAAGAATATCAAAAGATAAAATCATCAATGAAGTGAAAAATTTGTAGGAAGAACCAACTATGGAAGAAGTAAAAGTTGTGTTGGAACTGAAGTAATTGCCAGATCAACTCAGGTATGCATTTCTAGGCAGTGATTCATCTCTTCCAGTGATTATTTCTTCTTCTTTGATAGATTTGAAAGAAGAGAAATTACTTTGGGTGTTGAGGAAACACAAATCAGCTATTGCATGGTCAATTGAGGACATCAAGGGAATAAGCCCAACTATCTGCATGCACAAAATTCTGATGGAAGAATCTTTCAAACCTTCCATAGAGCATGAAAATGACCTAACCTTGCAATGAAGGAGGTAGTACATATTGAGATTTTAAAACTGTTCAAAGCTGCTCAAAGCAGGCATTATTTATGCTATCTCTGACAATGAATGACTGAGTCCAGTTCAATCTATGCTAAAAAAAGGTGTGATGACTGTGATTAAGAATGAAAATAATGAATTAATTCCCACCAAAATAGTGACAGGATGGCAAGTGTGTATCAATTATATAAAATTGAATAAAGCCACTCAAAGGATCATTTCCCATTGCCTTTTATTGATCAAATGTTGGATTGTTTAGTAGGTTATGATCATTATTGCTTTCTTGATAGATACTCAAGTTATAATCTGATTATGATTACACCAAAGGACTAAGAGAAAACAACATTCACTTGCCCATATGATAACTTTGCATATAGGAGAAAGCCTTTTGGTTTATATAATACTCCCACCACGTTTTAACGATGCATGATAGCAGTTTTCTATGATATGGTGGAGAATATTATGAAAGTATTCATGGGTGATTTTTCAATTTTTGATTTTACCTTTAATCAATGCTTTTGCAATTTTTGATTTTACCTTTAATCAATGCTTGCATAACTTGTCTCTTATCCAATAGAGATGTGAAGAAACTAACCTTATTCTCAATTAAGAGAAGTTTCATTTCATGTTAGGGAAGGAATTGTGCTGGGGCATAAAGTGTCAACTTCTGGATTGGAAGTGGACAGAGCGAAGATTGTAGCAATTGAACAACTTCCACCTCTAACCAATACAAAGGGAATTCATATTTTCCTAGGCCATGTAGGATTCTATAAGAGATTTATCAAAGATTTTTCGAAGATCTCCAAACTTTTATGTAATCTCCTTGAGAAAGATACTCCTTTTAATTTTAATGAATTATATTTACAGGCATTCAATACATTGAGGGAAAAGTTAATTTTGACACTAATCCTAATGATGCCTGATTGGAACTTGCCATTTGAAGTCATGTGCAATGCAAGTGATGTGGCATTGGGAGTAGCTCTTGGACAAAAACATGATAAGATCTTCAAAACAATTTACTATACAAGCCGTACATTGGATGATGCATAGAAGAACTACACGATAACCAAGAAGGAATTGCTGGCTATGGTATTTGTATTAGAAAAGTTTCAGTCATATATCATTGGTTCTAAAGTCATTGTGCACACTGATCATGCAGCCCTCCGATACCTATCCTCCGATACCTATTTATAAAGAGAGATGCCAAACCACAATTGATTTGTTGGATCTTATTATTGTAAGAATTTGATGTGGAAATTCAAGATAAGAAAGGAAGTGAGAATATGGTGGTTGACCACTTGTCCAGGTTGGAGCATTCAAGAGAAGAGAGAGCAATTTAAGAGAAATTTCCAAATGAATAGCTATTTGTTCTGAGTGAAAAATGCCTATGGTTTGAAGATTTTGTAAACTAAATAGTGTGTAGAACTCTACCCCAAGATCTATCATGGCAACAAAAGAAGAAATTTCCTCATGATTTGAAAGCTTACTTGTGAGATGATTTATTATTATTCAAAAGATGTTCAGACCAAATTATCAAGAGGTGCATTCCAGAGGAAGAAATTTGTGATGTTCTACAACAATGACATTCATCTACCTATGGTGATCATCATAGTGCAACCAAGACTGCTACAAAAGTACAACAATTTTGTTTTTACTGGTCAACCCTCTTCAAGGACAGTTATGCATTTGTGAAAACTTGTGATCGTTGTCAATGCACTGGCATGATCTCATGGCATCATGAGTTGCCATTAACTGATATCTTAGAAGTGGAAATCTTTGATGTTTGGGGAATAGATGTCATGGGTCCTTTTCCTATCTCCTTTGGCCAATCTTACATTTTGCTAGCAGTTGATTATGTCTCTAAGTGGGTGGAAGCAATTGCCATAGCATCTAATGACTCCAAGGTGGGGTTGAGATTTCTTCATAAGAACATCTTTACAAGATTTGGCACACCGCAAGCTCTTATAAGTGATGAAGGTTCACACTTCTGTAACAAGCTTGTCAATAACCTTTTTTCAAAATATGGCATGAAGCACAAAGTAGCATTAGCATACCATCCATAAGCCAATGGGTAGGTGAAAGTATCCAACCAAGAGATTAAGCAGATCCTAGAGAAAATCGTTGGCATCAATTGGAAAGACTGGTCTAGAAAACTTGATGATGCCCTATGGGCTTGCAGAACAACTTTCAAGACACCAATTGGGATGTCACCATATAGATTGGTCTTTGGGAAGGCATGTAATCTTCTGATTGAGTTAGAACATAAAGCATTTTGGGTTGTAAAGAATTTAAACTTAAATTGTGAAGCCTCGGGCAAACAAAGAGTGCTCCAACTCAATGAGTTGGATGAATTTCTGAATGAGGCTTATGAGAATGCATGGATTAATAAGGAAAGAACCAAAATATGGCATGATAAACTCATCCTACAGAGAAAATTCAAGCCTAGCCAAGAGGTTCTACTCTCCAACTCTCAACTCAAGTTTTTTCCTAAAAAATTAAAGTCTAGGTGGTCCGGACCATTCATCATGGATAAGGTGTTTCCTCATGGAGCAGTAGACTTGAGAACTACCAAACATTTTGAGTGTATGGGTAGAGAGTCAAGTTGTACTATGAGCATGAAGGCAAGAGTGGAGGTGTGTTTTGAGGCTAGGAAAGGAAAGAAGGAAGGATTTTTAAAAAAGATTTGAAGAAGGGAACTTCAAGTTGGTTTCCAGAGACAGGAACTAAAGCAAAAGAGTTTGCTATCATTTTATTCTTGAATCTCTTAGTGTTTTACTTCTCATTCTTCATTTGTATTTTGTATTAAATATTGGATTTGAATTTTGGACAACATTGAATGATTATGTTATAGATTTTGATTCAAGTATGATTAGCTAAAGTCCTCCTTTTAGAGGGGAGATGGATCTTATGCTAACATCATGGTGTGATTAATCATTTATATGGTTGAGAGTTCTTATTAGTTTATTTATGATGCTTTATTATTAATGCTTTCAATTTACTGGCTATTTATTAAATGAATATATAAGAATATATATTTAGGATTTAACACTCAAGAGAGGTAATCTTGAATACGATCTAGGCATCATAACATGAGATTCTAAATGACTCGGGAGAGCTTTTAGGTATTGTGAAATCATTCAAAAAGAATCATAGAGTTTAATGCATTCTTTACCTTTTAATTTTTATAGGGATATCAAATTTGAAATGTTGAGAATAGATACTTTGCTCGGCACTTGAGAGAGAGAGAGAGAGTTTAGTGAATTAGCATTCTTGATTTATAAACCGATAGAATGATTAATGTATAATGTATTAAGAGCACCGTGATTGAAGCATAAGTGAAATCGATCTTCTAGAACTTCCTTACCTTGATTTCTATCACAAAAAGCCTATTTATTTTTACTTCTTATTTAAATTCCTATTATTTGAGTTTTTCAGATAAAATTAGGATTATCTACTATAATAGATAGTGATTAATTGAAATATACAATCCCTGTGGAGATGATTCTTTCTCATCATTATATTACAAAACTTGATGCTATGCCGTTACGGTATAAGTTGTAGAGAATAGATACTTGATTCGACACTCAAGAGTGGGAGTTGACAGAATTAGAATTCTTAATTTATAAACTAATAAAACAATCATCATATAATGAGTTGAAAATGTCATAATTAAGACATAAGTGGAATCGATCCTCTAGAGCTTCTCTATCTTGATTTCTTTCCACCAAAGTTTGTTTACATCTATTTCTCATTCAATCTCTTAGTTTTTAATTCTCCAAATAAAGTTAGAATTATTTATTATAGTAGCTAGTGAATAATTGAAATTTACAATCCTTTTAGAGACGATAATCCTAATCTCATTGTATTCTTGTGGTAGGATTGCAATGAATAATAATCTATCCATCATACTTAGAATTATTCATTTTCATAGATTATTTGAAATTAAGTTAATTAAAGCTTCTGTGAGTTATAATATTAATGGTTGATAGTCACCCTTAAAGATTTTTAATTTTACATCCTATAGAAATTTTCTATTAAAATATTTTTTAAATATAAAAAGTTATGTGATTATTAAATGTAAAAATTGTTAAATAAGTAAAAAGTAGCCCCATGTAAAATATAGATTCAAAAGTAATGGCATTAGTAAATAAAAGTTTAAATTGCATAAAAATGTTTTAGTCTTTCCAAGAGACGTGTTCATTGTCTTCCTTCTTTTTAGAAAAGAGAAGCTTTTAGAATGTTGTCTTTGTAGTTATCTAATTCAAAGAGCCCATCCGGGTGACTACAAATGCTTGATAGAAAAATGAAAGTTATCATGATACAATAAAATAATTATATGTATTATAAAATGGAAATCTAAGCTGTTCGGTGTATATGATCAACATAACATCTTTATCTCTATTTGAAATAATTTCAAGTGACAGTATTAAAAGGGTAATTTTAGGATAATTTTAAGCATGATGAATAACTTAGATTTCATCAAATCATCTTGGTGGCCAAAGGAAAAGATGTTCCATTTTATATATTTATAGAATGGGTTCTATAATAACCCAAAATAATGTATATTTATCTTCTTTGCCAATGTGTCAAAAGTTGAATATTTGACTATCGACTTTTTGACTATTCAATGTATTAGATTGACCATCCAACATAGACCAAACCATTGACTCGTTGACCATGAATTTTGATATTAAAAAGATTTATTTATTAAATTAATTTTAGCAACTCATGTAGCTTGAATAGTTAAAACTATAGTCAGTATGAGCAAAAGTTGGGGAATTGAGGTTCAAATAGGTGAAATTAGTATGTATGTATTTTATTTTTTTATCTTTTTGCTTTAGATTGTGACATCCACAATAAGAAAGCTCTATCTGTAGTTAGTAGACATAAGCATGCGTCTTCCTCCCTTATTTCGGTTGTTATGATTTTTTAAAAGAGAGATTATCTCTCTCTTTTTGCAGTAATAATCAAAGAGGAGAGAAAGGAAGTAAGGAAATAGAGATTGTATGGGGGCTCGTCAGTAGAGCACAAAGGGAGTCACTATTTTTCTTCATGGAATCACCAATTTGGTAAGTAGATGGATGTTCATGATTTATGTAGATTGAATCATGTGAATGCATTAATTTTATTTATCAAATTAATGTATTAGATTATGGATGCATTGTTCAAATTTATAGAATTGATACATTAGATTTATTTGGAGTATATTAATTAGATTTTTATAAATTAATGTACTAGATTTATGTTGGTTAGGATGCATGATTTGTATTGATGAGATCAATGCTTAGATGAATAGATGTGTTATGTTGGTCCTAAAAATAGGGCGCATGGTAAAGCACAAAACTAAGCAAGATTTAGAAATTAAATTAATGTACAAGAAAATAAAAAATAGTAGTAAAAGTATATAAGCATACACAACAAAAAGCACATAAAGAAGTATAGTAGTTTAGGCCAACTTAACACCTACTATACTCTTTAAGGTATCTTAAGCTTGGGTTCCACTATCTATTGTAGGATTACACTTCCCTTGATTTCTCCAAGATCACCAAGAAACTCTAAATAATATTATTTAGTTTTATTGAGCTTACTAGAGAACTCTTACAACATAATACTACTAAAAGGATAACTCTTCCTTATTAGTAGAAATTCTAAAACCCAAATAAAAATAAAGATGTACAAAAGAATTCTTCTTTGTAGGCTACAATGTATGCAAAGTTAAGCTTAAATATAAATATTACTCAATAAAATCAAGGTGCTTCAAACTCCTCTTGAGTTGAATTTAATATAGCTTGAAGCTTGTTGAGAATTGAGGCATAATGGAATGAATGCACTTGGAAGCTTTTTGGTTCTCTTATGAATGCAATATTTTATCTCAAAAAATCCCCTTCCTCTTCAATGGAACTTGTATTTATAAGCTTTATAAAGATTTTTGACCATTTGGAGGAAGACCATTGAGAAATAGTCATTGAAAATTCTTTTTGAAAGTTTATTGAAATGATCATTGAGATGATAGTCATTTGTCCATTCCTCTATTATCACAAGTAGGCCTAAAGAGCTCTGTAATTTCCTCTCTCACTTCCTCTATAAATTATTAATGGTGTAGAGTTCTCAACAAATCTCCATGGCTTCCTTTATTGATGTAAAGTGCTTTTCTCTATCGACTTTAACATGAGACACCTACTTCTAGAGACTATGACAAATCTTTGTTACCTTTAAATGCTTCCTCTATTGCTTCTTCTATCAGTCCTATGCTATATAAACTTGGTTATAGTAGACTCAACAAACCTTTGTGGTTCATGTTAGCTTCCTCTTACCTCAAGGGGGGCGAGGGGGGGGGGGGGGGGAGCGGGGGGTTAATT
>JAYJMB010002370.1:0-15375 GCA_036873735.1 Pouteria campechiana
CTAAGGTAGCTTGGGAGGGGGAGGGGGGGGGGGGGGGGTAAATTTAGCTTTTAAAATTTTGGTCGATATCAAATTAAGGTGCTAAAAATAATAAGGAGTAAATCATGCAGCATAATATACATAGGTATTTTTATAGAGGTTCAACCTACAACACGATACCCAATCCTCTCTATGAGTTAGCCTTGCTACACTCAAGTTCCACTAAACACCTGTTGGCTTTACAAGCTCACCAAAAACTTTCACCTATTGGTTTTACAAGCTCACCAACAAACTTTTACATGTTAGTTTCTAAGCTCACTAACAAACTTATACACGTTAGTTTCCAAAGCTCATCAATAAACTTATACATGTTGGTTTCCACAACTAAACAACAAACTTACACAAGATCAGCAAGCTCCTTGCTTGCTATCCAAAATAATTAAAGTTATATAAAGAAAAATGCCTCTTACATAGACTAATTTTGTACAAAATTTAAAGTGCATCAGAGATAAATATATTGCAATAAATACAAAGTATATCAAACTTCCTTAAGCTGTTGCTGAGATTGAAATTTGAATGCAGATTGAGTTTTGCATAGTGGAGTTAGAAGAAAGACTTTAATGGTGAGTAAATGCTCTTATTTTCTTCTCCAACTTGTCTAACTTTCTAATTGTCTTTAAACAACTTCTCTTTACTCCTTTTATATTGAGATTCAAAATCTTTCCATTGAAGAAGATGACATTGATTAAATATGAGCAAATCATTAGGATTTTCTACCTATTTAAGTGCTCTTGTGGATTCTCACCATCTGAAGATACTTCGGCAATGTCTGAAATGAACAACTATATCCGAAGTTAAGATTTCAGACTTACTTGTATTGTTCAACTTATATTCATTTTAATTCAACAATGTCAGACAAAGAATCGTCCATACCAAAGTTAAATTTTGGACTAACAAAGGCGTGAATTGCTCTTGGCCACATGATTAAACTTTGGCGATGTCTCAAAGTGAGCTGGCAATGTCCAGAGTTGAATTTTGAACTTACTGGCTCCAGCAATGGTAATGTCCGTAGCTTGGCACTTGGAATTTCTGAAGTTAGATTTCTTAGATGTGTTGGACTAACTTTAGCGATGTTTGGAATTGTTTTTACAGTGTCTGAACTTGACTTTGCAGTGTCCAAATTGGGCTTTGAAGTTCTAGTATCTTGGCTTCTTGTTTAGGATTGTCCAAACTTGGTTCTGTGTCTAAATTGGTCACACAGTGTCCAAACTTGGTTCAACTATGTCCAAACCTACTTCTTCAATGTCCGAACCTTTACTTGAGTAGGAAACTTAGTTCTTTTTCTCCTTTTGAAGCCTTATTTTTGTCAGAGCTTGGGCATCTATCTGATTTACTTTGGCAGTGCTTGAGACTGTGTCTGAAGTGACTTTAAAGCTTGTCTACAATGCCTGCCATGTTCTTTGAGCATTTATATTTTCTTCCCCATAAACTTATAGATCTTGTCTCTGATACTGTCTTATATGTGTTGTCCACTTAGGTTATTTCCCTAACATATTATTCGTTACTACACACTTGGAAATAACAGTCAGTATTTAAAAATGTTCACTCATATGCATTTTGCTTATCATCAAAACTTGGTTGACTATACATATACATTATCAAAATCAATCCAAGTAAGATAGGTTTGGTTCAATAATCTCCCACTTTTTGATGATGATAAAACATTTGATTGAATTATCTTTCCAATAAATAAAACATAAACAAATGTGGGAACTATGCAGAAATAATTCATTCAAAACAAAACATACATACCTCCCCCTTACAATGTGCATTTCTAATTGTAAATGTTTTAAGTGCTCCCCTTAAGTGAGTGCACTGGTTTCTAACATTTTTTTTATTAAAATGCAACTTCTCCCCTTTTTACTTAAACATATTTCATTAAACATACAACTTCTCACCCTTTTTATCATTATAAAAAAGGCACAAGAAAATATACACAATACATGATATGAACCAAGTTGAAATACTTAGAATTGATACAAAAAGATATTTCATTGAATTTCAGTAAAATAGAGTTACAAATAGAGATACATTTAGTTCTATTTTCAGTACAAAAAGAGTTCTAATCTAATAGTGAAAGGTGCAACAGGGATGTGTAATGCCTTGCTCCCAGGGCCTATGCATTTTCACAATTCCCTATCAATTCCCCATTTCTAAGGAAAATAGTTTGCCAAAATCTGACAGAGTCTCCCCTGAAATATAAGGATTTAAACTTAGCATACATTAATCATTTAAAATCATAACTCAGTACCCATAATTTCTAACATAAAGCATAACCATAAAATAATAACATTAACTATAAATTTACACACACACCCATAGCTATCTGCCCAAGACCAAAACCAATCATGATGGTAATACACCTTACTAGAATTATACCATTCCGTGAATCATACCATTTTGTCACAATGTCCTAATTAATTTACTATGGAATGCCAAAATATTTCTTTTATACATCACATTTGGAATCTTTTATATACAATACATAAGTACATTATGAAATGTCAATTATACAAACACACAACGAGGTTACACTTCCAATTCATGATATCACACAGAAAATATCTTCAATTCTTGCTCATCAGTTCCAACCCATAGTTGAAATTCTTTACCAGACCTGCCAGCTAAAAATAAACATAAAAATAAGAAATTGTGAGTCTAAGCAACTCAATAAGTAGGTTGAAACAATAATCAAATAGGAACAACATGTTCCAAAGGTAGCACATGAATAAATACAATCCAATGCAACCATACTATGAGGGTCAACTTCTCATGACTCCATTACATCTACAATCTATGCCACTCAGGCATACAATATCTTCATCATGACATCTAGGCATAACGTATCAAGTCTAGGCCATTCCAGCATCTCATATCATAAATGTCCTACAGGCATTACATATCAAAATTATGCCATATAAGCATAACCCCATAACTGTGCCATTCGACAACACATCATATTATTATGTCATATACAAAATCTTGGAATGTTTCCATTCCTTTAACACACACATTCACATAATATAGTCAATAGCATTCTATACAAACTCCTGGGATACTCATTATCCCCAATCATCCACACATATATCACTTTAATAAACATCTTGGTATGCCCATGAGTCCTATATACCATTGTGTTAACCCTAAGAATCACACTTAGAACATGAAAACAAGTGTGGGATAGACCTTATCCCTATTATTCATTCATCTACACATTTACATATCATCATAACTACTAATTCACATACAGTTATGGGATAATTCTATCCTGATTAATCTTTATAGTCATACATCACATACATATATTACCAAAAGAATTATGGGATATGCACTATCCCTGTTCATCCGTCCATGCTTGGATATCAAACATGGGATACTCACTATCCCCATTCAATAATACATTCATAGAAAGGAGCCTACTTACTTTACTGATGAATAATCTTACAATTTCTTGAGTTCCATGCCTTCACAAACTCTATAGCTTCCCATCCATTCTCCACTGACCCTATACATGCCACACTTATCACAATTCAATTCATACATATATCAACTATCTGATTAATCAATTATATATCTTAAACATTTACTTTAGTTGGGAATCAACACCCATTTCCTTTTAAAATTCCAATTGGGCTATGTTTGGGGGTTTTCACCCAACCCACCATTTCTAACGATCCATAATCATTATACCATACAATTTATAGTTAATTAACTTCCTAATCATGTATGTCATATACCAAATACAATACACTAATGCCTCTCTCATAGCAATTGTCAATTTGTAATATGATTAATTGATTATATCATTTTTCTCATGAAAGCATTTCATCACCATGTGATAGACATTACTAAGTTTACACTTTTAATAGGTGAATCAAAGGGGTTATATGCCTAGCAAGATGTATAATTGTTATATCATTCAATTAACAGGTAATTAACTTCAATCACATGTTCATTATACCTTTAATCCCATCAACCTATTGCTTAAGCACTTTATACACAAAACCCTTCTTAACCCCTAATTAATTCTTTGTCCACAATCAAATTTCTCTCTTTTAAACAAGTTTCAAAACACAATAATCAATTAATTAATCATTTTCTCCATGATTCCCACATCAATTCCATCATTTTTCCCAAATTTTACTATTCATAAAACCCCAACTTATTATAAAGCATGATTCCTTATGTCCAATCGTTTCAAAATCACTACAATTAAGCAATTTATCATTTTCCCCATGGAAATTACCTATAAATCATGAAATCTCCCCCAATTTTCCCTATTCATGAAATTCTTCAAAACCTTACTTATAAAATTCCAAATTCAGTTAGGGAGAAATAACTTATCATTGATTCCAAGCATGGCTTCCATCCACGAATAAGATTCCAAGCCAAAAACTCCAAATAGCTTCTTCCATTTGCAACAAACCACATTTTCTTACCTTTTCCACCATTCAACTAACTCAAATTTGAGATGATAAGTTAAAAACTTAAAATTCTTATTTTTCTAGTAAAAGAAGAAAGAAATTGGGCTAAACAGGGCTAGGGCATGGGTGTGGGGAAGAGAATGGAATGGATGGGATGAAAAATGGAACAAGATGGAGCTTAAAAAATTGGTTGATAGACTTACCCTCACCGACGGCACAGCGGCGCCAGATTTTGCTGGACACCCTGTATCCCACCTTCATGAAGTGGCACCGTGGCTTAGGAGTTTGGAGCTGCAGCCCTAGATTCTGCTACCCCCTATTTGCATCCATTTTCCACATGGTATTTCTTGACTTTTTCTCATATTATTTCCTCCTTTTTCTTATGAATTTAACCATCATTTTCCCCACATAATCATAACTAAGATGCCCATTTTCATTTATTTTTCATAGACACATGAAATGCATAATTAAAGATAACATCATTCATCCCCATATACATTCAATTTCATATCAATTATCCTCATAATGTTGTACGTTCATGTACATTTCATCCCAACATAATAACTTAAGAAAAAAAATTCTTTCAATTTACTAGAGTCAAGTCTTGTAAACACTCATGTATAATTTTAGTTTACACGATCTCATTTAACTCACATATAATTCATTTATACTTGTACCATTTCATTTTGAAACTAATTTTCTTCACCTCAATCCTCACTATAGTCAAATGAAAAACATTTTACCCCCCATTTTCAACCCTTTGTTGTTGCTAGAAGGGATGAATGAAAGAAAAGGTGGGGTAGAGAGATTGAGGTGGAGCCCTATTATGATCTGTCAAAAAGTTTGGACTCATGCGTTGGCCTGCGTCCATTACTTTTGGTAAGATCACATCAGAGGAGCCCAAGTTTTGGATGGGGGAGAAGGACGTTGTTGCTAGTGTTGCTTCTCCCTCCTAATCTTTGGCCTCCAAAGATGGTAACATTAAAAGTAAGGCCTTTGGAATCACATAAAGATGGTTCACAAAAACTATAAAGAAAATAATATCTCTTGTAGATAGTCATCTCGTTCTCTTATCTTCTTCTTTAGAGACATCACAAACTTCATCAAGTCTGTCAGAAGAACTATCTCCAATCTAAAACATCTTAATAACTTCCTTGTCCACATTATTTTGCTTCAAGGAATTTTACTCTGCATAATTTTCACTTGATCTTTCTTTGCTTATGATCTTCATGCATCGACTGAGTTCTCTCTTTTTCACTCTTGCCCTAGCATCTTATGGATAAGGATGAATTAATTGGCATGACTGAAATAGTAAGGCAGTTTCTTGGGGGTCTTACAAGGTTTTAGCATATTCTCAAGAGGATTTGGAATGAATGTTTGCTAAATATGGTTTAAAGATAATCATTCCAATGAAGAATGTTTAATTCTAGTAGGAAAATGAGGTTCTGCCTCGCAAATGACGGTTTAGGTGCTTTTGTAAGATAAGCAATAAGAATGGGTATTTCAGACACAAAAAGGATTGTGGCTTAATCTGGAATTGTAATTTTGGACATAGATGGTTGTGTCTAGAAATAGGATTTCGGATAGAAGTTAGATATTATGAAGTGAAGTTTCATAATTTCTGAAAGTGTGTCCGACAAATAAGTTTGAAATATTCTAAGATTAACATCTCAAAACATGCAGATATATAGAATTCAAATCATATAGAGCATAGAATAATCAAGCAGATTATATACATGCAAACAAAACATGATGATCACATCAAGAAATTATCATTGTGCACATGGATCTATCACTCCTAGCTCTCTTCTAATCATATAGAATCTATCCTCTAGGAGTAGTTTAGTCAATATGTTTGCTAACTAATTTTCAGTTGGTACAAATTCTAAACAGATATTATCATTTTGGATGTGATCTCTAATGAAATGGTTCTTGATCTCTATATGCTTAGATCTAGAATGCATAATAGGATTCTTGGTTAGATTTATAGCACTTATATTATCACATCGAATGAGCATATCAATAAACTTCAAACCATAGTCACCCAGTTGTTATTTCATCAAGAGAATCTGTGCACAACAACTTCTAGTTGCAATATATTCAGCTTCAACAGTTGATAATGCAATAGATATATGCTTCTTGGAAAACCATGATATGATCATGCTTCCATGAAACTAACACGTCCCTAAGGTACTCTTCCTATCTACTCTATATCCAGCAAAATCAACATTAGAGTACCCAACTAACTCAAAATCTAAATCTTTTGGATACTATAAACCAAGGTTTGGAGTGTCCAAGAGGTACCTAAAGATTCTTTTGACAGCAAAAAGATGTGATTCTTTAGGATTTGACTAGAATCTAGCACACATATATACACTAAACATTATATCTGACTTGTAGTAAGATACAATAGAAATCCTATCATGCTTCTATAGAATTTTTGGCAAACAAATTTACCTTTTTCATCCTTATTTAATTTGATGGAAGTACTCATTGGAGTTCCATACCTTCTTCCTTCATCAAGATTGAATTTCTTCAGCAGTTCCTTTTTGCATTTAGCTTGGTGGATGAAAATTTCCTCCTTCATGTACTTTATTTGTAGTTCCAGAAAGAAGTTTAATTCTCCAATCAAACTCATTCCGAATTTTCCCTGCATCAATTTAGAAAACTCTTGACAAAGATTTTCATTAGTAGCTCCAAATACAATATCATCTACATATAATTATATGATAAGAATGTCATTCATAATATGCTTAATGAAGAGTGTGGTATCTACTTTACCCTATGAGAATTCTTTCTCAATAAAAAATTTGATTAGCCTTTCATATCATGCTCTAGGAGCCTATTTCAATCCATAGAGAACTTTCTTGAGTTTGAAGACATGGTCAGGATCATGAGTATCTTCAAACCCAGGGGGTTGTTCCACATAAAATTCTTCATTAATCAAACCATTCAAAAATATAGATTTGACATCCATGTAGTAAAGTTTAAAATTAATGAAAGATGCAAATGTCAACGGCATTCTAATGGCTTCTATCCTAGCAATAGGGGCGTATGATTCATCAAAATCTATTCCTTCTTGATAGTACCCCTTTGCTATTAATCTTTCCTTGTTCTTCACTACTAAACTAGATTCATCAAGTTTATTCCTAAAGACCCATTTGGTTCTTATAATAGATTGATGGTCAAGTCTTAGACTAAAGTCCACATGTCATTTCTTTTAAATTGGTCCAATTCTTCTTACATAGCTAAAATTCAATTTTCACCTTCTAACACATGGTCTATGCGAGTTAGCTCTATTAGAGAAATGAAGGAAAAATTACCACAGACTTGGTGATAAGATGATCTAATCTTAACTCTATCATACATATCATGAATTACTTGGATTTCAAGATGAGCATGCATGAATCTCCAATCTCTAGGAAGAGATAAATTAACTTCCTCATTTATCTTTCTTGTGGATGATTCAAACTATCTATCTACTTCATCCTTTGCTATTTCTATCTATGGAGTTAGTTTATCTTTATTTTGCAGATTTATCCTCTCCATGTCTATTGTAAGTCTATCTTTCTCATTATCTTCAAAGGTTACTGTTCCACCATGTTTATCTTTTAGTTCAGTGAACAGCTTCTTTTCCCCTGTCATATCTCTTGAGTAACCACTATCAATGTACCACATGCTGCTTCTTGTGGCTCTCAGACACACCTGCAATGACAAGGTCAAGCTTTAATCTTTGGTACCCATTTGTGAATGGGTCCAAGGGGTTATTGGCAGTAAATTTTGCTACCCATTGATTCTTAGGTGCCACCACTCTAATGTTTGGAGGCTGAATTGCATTTACTGGATTTTGCAATTGTTTTAGGAATCCAAACTATGGTATGTTTGGTCCTTTATTTTCCTCCATAATGATAAGTCTATTTCTTATGTTGCTAACTACCTTTATTCTTTTGTTTTATTCTAAACAAGGTAGAGGTTAAGTTCTGTCTAAAGATGTTATTTTTTGCCTTAACTAGCTCAAGTTCATTGATGGTAGGTAATTTACTCTTGAGCAAATTATTTTCATCTTTCAATTTGGAGCATTCATTGGTCATTTTAAATAGCTCCTTTTTTGTCTCCTTGTACTTGGCTTTTAGAGCCATGAAATCGTAATATAAACTTTCCAATTATCAAAGAAATTTTGGGATTCAAGTTTAGAAGTTTCTCTATCTTCATTAATTGCCATGAAGTTGATTTCGGTGGTATTCTTCTTGATCTCCTTGTGTTGGTGATAGTTTGCTAAATTGTGCTATATGATCTTCCTCACTGTCACTAGCACTTTCATGTAACATACTTTTTAGCATGTCCCATACAGCAAGTGCTTTCTTTTTATTGAATTTCTTCTTCTTGTTGTTCCTTTTTTTGGGATATGAATTATAATTTCTATTCTATTGTTCCCATTGCTTCTTGATAGGCTCTTGGTAGTCGTAACTCTTGTGGCCAGGTTTGCCATTATTGTAGTAGGTGGGGACATCTTTTCTTTCATCTTTATTTATGAAATTTCTGGAATTGCTTCCAACTTTCTTTTTAAATATGGCTTTGAATCTTTTGCTTAGCATCCCATGTAATCATCACTTTTAGCTCCACTTATTGAAGCCTCACTTTGAGATTCATCATCTGACTCACCTCTCAAAGCAATGTTTCTTTTTCCTTTTGGTTCTTCAGGAGCTTTTTGCTTTATAAATGGGTCATGAGAGAACTCAAAGTTCTTCTACTTTCGTTTTACCCAAGTCTCTAACCTCTTGGATTACCGTGACCTTTGTTATCCATTGTAGTGGCAAAGATCTTAAGATCTTCTTCGCCATTTTGGGTTCTTCATATTTTTGTCCATGACCCTTCTACCCATTGGTGATATTTTGAAATCTTCCAAACATTTCTAATATTGTGTCATTATCCTGCATATGGAAGACTTTATATTCCTACACAAGTGTATTAATTTTGGTCTCTTTGACCTAGTTAGTACCTTCATGTGCAACTTTTAGTTGTCCCAAATCTCCTTTGCAGAGTCACACACTAAAATCTTTTCAAACTTAGATGGCGACAGTGCATAGTAGAGGCTATTCTTAGCTTTAGCATCTCTCTTTGAGACTAATACAATGTCTTCTACTATATATCTATCTTCTGTGTTCATGACAGTCTTTCCATCTTTGATAATTTTCCATAATTTGCAGTCAGTGATTATCAAAAAGTTTTGCATACACATTTTCTAGTTTAGTGCCTTGAAAAAAATGGGGGTCTGGTAGTTGATTGTTCTTCAAGTAATTAAAATATTTAGTAATCAAGATTAACTATTAAAGCCTACTCATATACCAATTGTTGGTCCCGATCTAAGGTAGCTCAAGAGGGAGGTGAATTGAGCTTTTAAAATTTTGGCTAATATAAAATCAAGGTGTTGAAAACAATAAGGAGTAAATCACATAGCACAATGCACACAGGTATTTTTATAGAGGTTCAACCCACAACATTGTACATACTCCTCTCTTTGAGTTAGCCTTACTACACTCAAGTTCTACTAAACACCTGTTAGTTTTACAAGCTCAACAACAAACTCTTACACATTGGTTTCCAAGCTCACTAACAAACTTATACACACCAGTTTCCAAGCTTACCAACAAACTTATACACATTGGTTTTTAAATCTCACCAACAAATTTATACATGTTGGTCTCCAAAGCTCATCAATAAACTTATACATGTTAGTTTCCAATGCTAACCAATAAACTTATACAAGATCAATAGGCCTCTCGCTTGCTACTCAAATAATAAAAGTTATATAAAGAAAATGCCTCTTACCTAGGCTGATTTGGTATAGAATTTAGATTGTAGCTAAGATAAATATATTAAAATAAATACAGAGTATATCAAACTCCCTTAAGTTATTATAGAGATTGAGCTTTGAATACAGATTGCTTTTTGCATAGTGGAGTTGGAAGAAAAACTTTAACATTGAGTAAATGCTCTGGTTTTCTTCTCTAACTTGTCTAAATTTCTAATCTTCTTTGAAAGGATTCTCTTTACTCCTTTTATATTGAGATTCAAATTCTTTCCATTGGAGAAGATAATGTTTATTAAATAAGAGCAAATCATCAAGATTTTTTACTAGTTAAAGTGCTCTCATGGGTTTTTAATGTTTGAAGACACTTCGTTAATGTCCTAAATGAATAACTATGTCCGAAGTTAAGATTTTGGACTTACTTTAACCATTCAACTTGTATTTTTTTTAATTCAGCTATGTCCAAAAATGAATCTCCATGTTTGGAGTTAAATTTCAGACTAATAGAGGCATAAATTACTCTTGGCAACACAACTAAACTCTGGCGATGTCCGAAAGTGAGCTGGTAATGTCTGGAGTTAAATTTCAGACTAGCCAACTCTAGCAATAGCAATGTCCATAGCTTGGCACTTGAAAATTTTGGACTTGGATTTCAAAGATTTGTTGGACTGACTTTAGAAATGTCTGGAATTGTTTCTGTAGTGTTTGAACTTGACTTTGCTATGTCCAAATTGGGCTTTGAAGTTCCAGCGTCTTGGCTTCTTGTTTAGCATTGTTCAAACTTGATTCTGTGTCCAAGTTGGTAACATAATGTTCGAACTTAGTTCTGCTATGTCCAAACTTACTTCAATGTCTGGACCTTTGTTGGAGTGTGGAACTTAATTCATTTTCTCTTTTTGAAGCTTTGTTTTTGTTCGAGCATGGGCATCTATCTAATTTAATTCAGTATTGTTTGAGACTAGGTCCAAAGTGACTTTGAAGCTTGTTTCTGATCCCTGCCATGTTCTCTGAGCCTTTATATTTTCTTCCTTATAAACTTGTAGATATTGTCTCTAATATTATCTTATGTGCGCTGTCCACTTAGGTTATTTCCCTGACATATTATTCATTATTTCACACTTGGAAATAATTTTCAGTAGCCTAAAATGTTCACTCATACACATTTTGTGCATCATCAAAACTTGGTTAGCTATACGTATTCATTAGCAAAATCAATCAAAGTAAGATAGGTTTGGTTCAACAATTATGTTATGATCATGTGAAGTGTATGTGGATTGGTTGATAATGTTTTAAATTCAGTGATATATTTTGATTAATATGAGCATGCTAGAACTTATTTGATTATCTCTTAAGGTGAAATTCTAGATTACTTGTTTACTTGAAAATGATTTAGGCATTCTTTGATCAGTTTGAGACTTTCAAGCTAACCTAGTACATCACTATCACTAGTATCCCCATTGATCGTTAATAAAAGAATGGCATATGCAAAGTATGTAAAAGACCACCATTCAACGTTTCTTTCTTTAGTTTTATCATCCCAATCCTTTTAGCTTGAAAAACCATGCTTTAAGAGACATCTTCTATACACATGGTGGTTAGAGAGGTATGAGTGAAGAAAAAGAAGACAAGTTTTTGGGTATTGAAAAGAAAAATGCCAAAAGGAGAAGAAAAAGGACAAACATAAGAGAATCAATAAGGATTCATCCTTCAATTAAGGGGGTCAAATTTCAATGAACTCAAAAGAAAATAAGTTTGAGGGTATGGTAGTAATATAGCACATAAAAAGAAAGAGAAGAACCAAAAAAATAAAGTAAAGAGAGTTAACGTTCATGTGTAAATTCATTTATGATCTCTTACTTTGTGGAATCTTATTCCTTTTCTTTTGTTAGCAAAATCCAAAGCCCTATTACAAGCTTAATAAAGACATATTGTCCTAGCGGACAGTGTTTTCTACATTAGTGGAGAGAGATTATGAAAAGCAAGCCTATGGGATGTTTTATGGAGATCACTAGAATTATTGAATTGAATATTGTTGATTGAAAAGCATGCATGTAGCATAAGATTAACAAAGTACACATAATTTCACTCATGAAGAAATTGATGATGCATAAGTTTCATGAGATTACTTGGTAAGTGTCTTGAATAATTTCTGAGTTATGTGTACATGTGTAATTTTTCTGACATGTTCTTGATTGTTTAAGAAACATTATCCTAAATGTCTCATGAAATATGATTGCTATTTCGCTCGAGGATAATTAAAAGCTAAGTTTAGGAGTATTTGAAAAGCACATAATTTACCATTTTTTAATGCCTAAATTCACATAATTTTATTTGTTTATAACCACATTTTATTCTATATTACACTTAATGGAGTTAGTTTTTTCTTTAGGTACAAAGCATTTCAAAAAGGAGCCGAATGTGACAAAGGAGTCACTTGTAGTCAAATTTGGCACATATGTAGGATTATTTGGAAAACGTATTCAACATGAAAGTTGTATCCCTTCAAATTATCTTTCCAACTCATCAATAATCATATAATTCCCATATCATATGAGAAATTATGATCAAAATACCAAACTTGTTTATGGTGAACAACAAGTTGGGCGCAAATGGTGCATGACAGATTTTTGGGCATCGTGGTGTCAATATAATGCATATGAAGTGTCCTAATTTTAGTAATTTAAGAGTTTTTTGTAAAGGACTTGGGAAATTCGTATGGAAGTTTAAAATAAATTGGGTTATTTAGATGGGGGAACATAAGAGAGAAGGGACTTTGGGTGAGGAGTTCAAGACTAGAATGAATTGTGGTGCAAAGCTAGAGGAAGATCAGCTTCAACTTAGAGTTTTTTTGTTCTTCATTGTTCTTCCTTTATTATTTTTAACATGTTTAGAATACTTGGGATTATTTTTGATATCATTATGAGTAGCTAAACTCCTCTTTCTCGAAGAGAGATGGATCTTATATGGATCTTATGCTGTGATTAATTAGTTATATTATTAAGAGTTTTCATTGGTTTATTTATGATGACTTGTTCTTAATTCTTTTAATTTATTAGTCATCTATTGAATGGTTTTATATTTGGGATTTGATGCACGAGAGAGGTAATCCTGAATAGGATCTAGGCATCATAACATGAAATTGTAGATGACTTGGGAGAGCTTTAGATTTTGTAAGATTATTCAAAAGAATCATAGATCTTAATGCATTCTTAATCTTCCAATTTTTATAGGGATATCAAAATTGGTATATTAAGAATAGATACTTGACTCAGCACTCAGGAGAGGGAGTTAAGTGAATTGGAATTCTTGATTTATAAACCAATAGAACAATCAATATATAATGATTTAAGAGCACCATGATTGAAACATAAGTGAATTTGATCTTCTAGAGCTTCTCTATCTTGATTTCTTCCCACCAAAGTTTGTTTAATTCTACCTTTTATTCAATTTCTTACTTTTTAATTTTCTAAATAAAGTTAGGATTATTTATTGCAATAGCTAGTGATTAATTGAAATATATAGTCCCTGTGGAAATGATAACCTTCCCATCATCATACTATAAAACTTGACACTGTACACTTGTGGTTGAATTGTAGTAAACAAATTTTTGGCTTTGTTGCTGAGACTATCTTTATTTTAATTTCTCACTAATATTATCATGAGATAATCCTAGTTTTAATTTGGTTTTTTATTTTTGACATTCTTTTCTCGCATTTATATTTCTTTTTGCTTTCTTAATAGTGCATGCAAAATCCTAGAGCACTTGATTTGACTCCTTTTGATCCAGAAGTTGAAAGAACACTATGAGAAATTAGGAAAGCAAAGCGAGCTGAATCTAGCATAATGGAAAATCAAAATAAGTAGAGAACAATCAAGGATTTCTTCAAATTAGTCGTAAATGATGATTATTTTGGTATTAATGGTCCAATAATTATAGCGAACAACTTTGAGGTAAAGCCTGCTTTGATCAATATGGTGCAGTAGAATCAATATTGGGGTTCTCCAAGTGAAGATTCAAATATTCCTTGGCAATGTTCAAAGAGATAAGTGATACAATGAAGTTGAATGGTGTTTAGATGATGCCATCAGATTGAGATTATTCTCATTCTTCTTGAGGGACAAACCTAGAGGTTAGTTGTAGAGTCTAAAGCAAGGGAGCATCACTATGTAGGATGAGATGGTTGAAAAGTTCTTAGCAAAATTCTTCCCACCTACAAAAACTACTCAACTTGGAAGTGAAATAGGTTAGTTTAAAAAGTTGGATTTTGAGCCACTTTATTAATGTTGGGAGATATTCAAAATTCTGATTAGAAGATGTCCTCAACATGGTTTTCCTAATTAGCTTCAAGTCTAATTATTTTACAATGGGTTGAATGGTCAGATAAGGACAATTGTGGATGCTACTTATAGAGGTTCATCGATGGGAAAAACTGCAGCAGATGCTTATTCTTTTCTTGAAGAGATGGCATCCAACACTTTCTAATGGCCCAATGAAAGCAATTTGGTAAGAAAAGTCCCTTATTGTTTTGAAGTAGATCCAATCACATCCTCACTACGCTGATGTCATCTTTAGCTTACTATTTGGCAATAGCCAATTTAGTTTCAAAAGGAGTTTCAATTTCAAGAGAGTCTTCTTCTACGATTGGATCATACATGGATATCGATCAAACCAAGGAAGAGGTGCAGTATGTGAACAATTGGGGCTACACCAACTATCATGGAAACAACCTACCAACCCATTATCAACTAGGATTGAGAAATCATGATAATTTTTCCTATGGAAATCAAAGGAACACCATGAACCCACTTGCTGGTTTTCAACCTTAACCAACTAAAAAGAAATCATCACTTGAAGATCTCTTGAGTACCTTTATGACTGAAAGTCAAGCAAGATTTACAAGGAGTGAAGTAAGACTTGAAAGTGTTGACCCAGTTATCCAAACCCCTTTACTTGGCTTGATTTTCATGATAAACATGTTTAACCAGCTATGTTTTGATGATTGTCACGCCCCGCTTTTCGAGGCATGATGGTGGGCATTTGCCCTGATTTTCACCTCGACCTACCCACTTTTAAGGTGGGGTAGTCGAGTCTCACTTTCTCAC
>JAYJMB010002371.1:0-15374 GCA_036873735.1 Pouteria campechiana
AACAAATAAAATTTGAACATCATCATAGTTCCAATTCCAAGATAAACCACAAAGACAAGGAAGAAAAATAATTAAAACTAGAGTAAATTAATGTCTTCCCCCTTTTCAGCTCGTTCTTCACTCCTTGGTAATGACCTCGGATCTCTTGATCTCCAAGTTAATCTTCTCTTCATCAAAGCTTCTTCCAAAACTTGCTAAAAACTCCTTGGAACTTTAGCCCTCTAGTGCTCTCTAAAAACCTAACCAACCAACCCTTGAAGACTCCCCAAAACTTCCTTAAAAACTATTTTATAATTTGTCCATCTTTGGCACCGGTGGCACCACCTTGCTATCCCTAGAATGTTGTTTATGATGAGTGGGAGCCAGTGGCCCTAGAATGCTATCCACTCAAGATGTCTTCACTATTTTGAATATATCTTCTTCATTTGTTATCAGAATTGGATGATTTTTATTACGTTGGATAGATGACTTGAAGATCTTAAACTCTTATGTTAACCACTCTCTCTAAATCCATCTCAATCAATGCCAAAAGTAGCATCAAAGCACTGCTTGTTCACATTTAGCTTTTCTCCAACTTGGTTTGTTGACTAAAAAACCAAATAATTCAATTAAATGTAGTGCTTCATCAAATATAGTCACAAATTAATAAAATATTCCAAATGAGGTTCCAAAAGATGTGAATTTGGGTATTAAAACATAGTATATTATAGACTCATCAAATACCCCCAAACTTAGCTTTTGATCATCCTCAAGCAAAATAGCAACCAAACTAGTGAAGCGACTAGGAAAAATCTCTCTTAAATAGTCAAACATAAGCAAGATAAATTACACATATACACATGATTCAGAATTCATTCAATACATTTCCAAAGTAATCTCATGAACTTATACTTCATCAATCCTTTCATGAAATGAAAATTGTGATTGTCTATGCTATATAAATCTCAAGATCCATGCATATCTATAAGTCAACAATGTGTTAACTAATGATTCTAATGATCTTCACAAAATATATCATATACTCATTTTTCATAATCCCTCTCCACTAATGTAGATAACTCTATTTACTAGGATCAATAGGTCTTTGCCAAGTTTGTATTAGGGCCTTTGGTTTGGTTCACAAAAGAGGGGTACAAGGAATAACAAAGTTAGAGATTGTAACTAAAGTACTCATGGAAGTTCTTTCTCTTACTTTCTGTTGATGTTTTCTCTTATTTATGTTTGTTTTATTCTAGGCTATATTACTATCACACCCCCAAACTTATTTTCTTTTGTGTTCATGGAATGTGATCCCTCCAATTTAAACCTCTTTCCTTACTTGACTTTTCTTTTGTCCCTTTTTTCCTTTTTCTTTATAACATACTGAATTTAACACCCCTAAGTTCATCTTCTTTTGCTTCACTCATACCTCTAAAATAACCATGCACATGATGTATATCTATGAATAGGTGAAACATGGTTTTCCAAGCCAAATAGGCTTAGATAATGAGGCTATAAGAAGAAAATTTGAATGGTAGTTTTTCACATGCTTTGCATGTGCTATTCTTTCATAAGGCTTAATGGGGACACTAGTGACTTAAATGTACTAGGTAGGCCTAAAAGGCTCAAATTGATCAAAGAATGCCTAAATCACTTCCAAATAAACATTTTGTTTGGGATTTCACCTTGAGGGATAATCATACAAGTTCTAACATGCTTGTGTTATTCAAAATAAGTTAACGAATTCACAACACTATTAGCTGAATTGCATATAATATGCTTGGAATTTTTTTTTTCATCAGTCATGAAAAGGAAGGACTTTTTACAAGAATCATTAAATCACAAGGAGTGTATATCCTTCTTTCCAAATCATATGCAATGGTAATAAAAAAACTTAGCCTTATGTTAGTGATTAGTCAGAGAGAGAGTCATCCTATTCAGTTTCAACATGTTGGCATACAATTTCTCTTGGATGCACATTCCACAAAAGATGAGTGCAAATTCCAAACAAGTTAAGCATTTTTAAACATAATCAAAACAAAACCACAAAAAACTAGAAAAATGCTCCCCAAACTTAAACTAAACATTATCCTCAATGTGAGAATAAAGCTATGGAGAATGAGGACTTCCCTAAAGTGGGTTGGATTACTCATCAGAGTAATTAGTTGACTCTTCATCAACAGCTGATGGTGAATCTGGCAAAAAGGTTGGAGGAGTGGGAAGAACAACAGAATTGGAACCTTGAAAGAAACTTCAACTCTTGAACATCTCATTCATTGCAATGCTATGATCCACCAAATAGTTGAGTTATTGCATAGTCCATATTTGAAATTGCTCATGAGAATTTCGTGGCTCCATAACCTAATCCTTGTTTCTTCAATCCTTCATGTGCTCTTGAAATCCAACCTTGAAAGGTCACTTGAAGAAAAAGTGGTTTAGAGAGCTTGGAGCTTTAAGATTGATAGAGATGGGAGAGGAAGGGATTGTCTCATGGGTTATAAGTGAGTGGCACTGGCAATGCTGGGTGGGCACTGGCGGCTCCACCTTGCTGCCTTCTATGTTGCTCCCTTGCTCCCTTTTTCTACATGTTGCACCAATGTTGATTTTGTCTTGAATTCTCTCCCTTGCCTTGCTTCTCATCTCTTCTCAACATGAACCTTACCTTAATTCATAAAACAATAGGTCATTATTAGAGTCAAATATGTAAAACCATATAACTTGAAGAATCTATTATTTGAATTGAATTGAGTAGAACTAAAATAATTATTTTTAGCTATTGACATGCTTATGACTAAAGCCAATTATTCTACTCCTAAAAGTTTAAATCAGAAGAAAGATCAAAAGCTTGGGTTGCCTCCTCAGAAGTGCTTAGTTTATAATCTCAGCCCGACTACAGTCTTCCATCTTTGAAATGAAATTTGGCTTTGTGGTGCATCGGTTCTTTGAATCTTCGGATTGGCTTGGGAACTTTTTTAGGTGCACCTAGTTGATATGAATACTCAATTGCTTCAATGTTCTCTATGGATTTTCCTAAAAATTCTTCAATGATTTCATCCACCCTATCAATCTTGAAGTAATTAGTATTCTCATTGTGCAGCTTTATCTCCTTGAAAATGTTGAACTTCACTCCATGGTCTTGAACTTGATATGGCTTTTCTTCCTCCACACCTGTAAAAGAAGAAGACCTAATCATTGAAAAGAATGAATCATTGCCAAAAATTTCATAACTTAGAGATTTATGTAGTTGTTTTATTTCTAAATTAGCTTTAACTTCTTCCATCAATGACTCCTCTTCCAATGGTTCCACCTTATTACTGACCTTCTCTTTTGAGAACTCTTCCAAAGCCAAAACATGTTTTGTAACCTCCCCAATGTCTACAATATCTTGACTTATAGAGTTTTCATTGCAATGTTCCAAAGAATATTGAAAACTTGCATCATTAGCAACACAATCCTCCAAATCCTCAAAAAAATCAGTGTTACTTAGAAAAACACCTTTGTTTGGATTATATACAGAGTCTGCAAGCTGACTAATTTGAGTTTCCAAAGACTTTAAATTTCATTTTTATCTCCCATGTGTGTTTCAATACTGTTGATTTTTTCTTCATTCCAACTAAAATTTGCTTGACTTTCTATTACAAATTTAGTAATGAGATCTTCAAGTGATGGCTTCTTCTTATTTGGTTGAGGTTGGAAACTAGCAACAAGGTCTATGGCATTCCAATGATTTTCATAGAATAGGTTCTCATGATCTCTTAATCCTGGATGATGGTGTGTTGGTAGGTTGTATCCATGATCATTATTGTCGCCCCATTGGTTCACATAATGCATCTCTTCCTAGATTTGATCTATAGCCATGTATAATCCAATTGCAGAAGATGACTCTCCTGTAATTGAAGTTCCCATTGATGATGAATTGGCTATGGCTAACTGGTAAATTAGATATGACCTTTATGTAGTGAGGTTTGTGATTGGATCTAGCTCAAAACAACCAATAACTTATCTTACCATATCATGTTCATTAGGCCAGTGGAAGGTGTTGGATGCCATGTCTTCAAGCAAAGAGATTTTGCATGCATTGTCATAAGAGCTCGAGTTGCATCACTCACAATAAAAGACAAAGAAATACGAATAAAGTAAAAGAAAATAAAAATTCAAACTAAAGCTAGGATTATCTATTGACAATATTAGTGAAGAAATCAAAATAATGCCAATCCCCAGCGATAATGCTAAAAACTTGTTCGCTAAAAATTTTACCGCAATTGTATGACGTCAAGTTCTATAGTTTAGTGATGAGTAAGTGTCATATTCATAGGGATTGTGTATTTTAACCTTTCACTAGCTATCGTTATAGATAATTCTAACTTTATTTGGATGACCGAAGACCGATAACTCTTAACTAACAACTAAATAGAATAGCTTTGAATAGGATAAATCAATAGATGGAAATCCTAGAGGATTGATTTCATTTATATTTCATTCGTGGCAATTTCAACTCAATTCTGATTTAGCAATGTATAAGTTTATAAACTGAGAATCCCAATTCACTTAACCTCCTCTCTTGAGTGATAGGTTAAATATCTACTCTCAAAATCCAGATTTTGATATCCTTATAAAATTCTGAATAATAAGAATCTATTAATATCTATGGTTCTCTATTGAAGATTTCATAAAACATAGAAGCTCTCGCAAGTTATCTATAGTTTGATGTGGTGACATTTAAATCCTAATTAGGATTACGTCTTCCAATTGTCAAACCCTAGTTTCACAATCATTCAATGGGTAGCAAATCAATTTAAAGCCTTACACACCAAATATCACAAATAAACCTAATTGCATTTCCAAACAAAAAAGTTATTGATTATACCATGAACTCAACATAAAATCCATCTCTCCTCTAGAAAAAGAGAGATTCACCACTCATGATGTAAAATAAATCAAACAAATAAAATTTGAACATCATCATAGTTCCAATTCTAAGATAAACCACAAAGACAAGGAAGGAAAATAATTAAAACTAGAGTAAATTAATGTCTTCCCCCTTTTCAGCTTGTTCTTCACTCCTTGGTAATGACCTCAGATCTCTTGATCTCCAAGTTGATCTTCTCTTCCTCAAAGCTACTTCCAAAACCTGCTGAAAACTCCTTGGAACTTGTAATGACCTGGCGCTCTAGCATATATTGTCCGCTTTGCCCAGTGCATCCTTACCAGGAACCTCACCAGACTCACGGATTTGTCCCTTCCGGTGCTTAGTGCATCCTTAACAGGAACCTCACCAGCACCTCCGCGCCCGTCCTGCACCCGCCCAAAATGGGTGCTACCTTTGCAACCAAGCCTCACATATTTAGCCTAGGACTCCCTCCCTCACCCAGGATCCACCCCTCCTTAGGGCTGCCATGTCCTCATGGCACACACCACTGCAGACTGTTGGGAGTCGTTGCCCGGGTGAGAGGGGAAGTCCTGGCTTATATGTGGGGGCTCATGGTAATTGTTTGAGGTGCCTTTTATGGGACAAAACTATGCGACTCAATGGGGAGGTTCCTTATAAGGATGCCCTAGGGGCCAAAGCGAACAATACCTCAACTAGAGCCCGGGTTGTTAGAGTTGGTATTAGAGCCGACCCTCAATAGTCTTTGGGGGCATGTGCTATGAGGACATGGCAACGTTGAGGAGGGGTGGATGTGAGATCCCACATTGTCCGGGTGAGAGGGGAAGTCCTGGCTTATATGTGGGGGCTCGTGGTAATTGGTCGAGGTGCCTTTTATGGGACAAAACCGTGCGGCTCAATGGGGAGGTTCCTTGTAAGGATGCCCTAGGGGCCAAAGCGGACAATAACTCGACTAGAGCTCGGGTTGTTACAGTTGGTATCAGAGGCGACCCTCAACAGTCTTCGTGGGTGTGTGCCATGAGAACCTTGAGGAGGGGTGGATGTGAGATCCCACATTGCCCGGGTGAGAGAGGAAGTCCTGGCTTATATGTGGGGGTTCATGGTAATTAGTTGAGGCACCTTTTATGGGACAAAATCGTGTGGCTCAATGGGGGGGTTCCTTGTAAGGATGCCCTAGGGGCCAAAGCGGACAATACCTTGACTAGAGCCTGGGTTATTACAGTTGGTATGAGAGCTGACCCTCAACAGTCTTCGGGGGTGTATGCCATGAGGACAAGGCAACCTTGAGGAGGGGTGGATGTGAGATCCCACACTGCCCGGGTGAGAGGGGAAGTCTTGGCTTATATGTGGGGGCTCATGGTAATTGGTCGAGGTACCTTTTATGGGACAAAACTAGGTGGCTCAATGGGGAGGTTCCTTGTAAGGATGCTCTAGGGACCAAAGTGGACAATACCTCGACTAGTGCCCGGGTTGTTATAGAACTTTAGCCCTCTAGTGCTCTCTAAAACCCTAACCAATCAACCCTTGAAGACTCCCCAAAACTTCCTTAAAAACTAGTCCAAATAATAGTTTACACAATTTTTTACATAATCTATCCATCTTTGGTGCTGGCAGTGCCAGAATGGGCACAAGCGGTGCCACCTTGCTATCCCTAGAATGGTGTTTTTGAAAAGTGGGTGCCGGTGGCCCTAGAATGTTGTCCACTAGAGAAGTCTTCATTGTTTTGATCATATCTTCTTATTTGTTATTAGAATTGGATGATTCTTATTGCGTTGGATAGATGACTTGAAGATATTCAACTCTTATGTTAACCACTCTTTTTGAATCCATCTCAATCAATGCCATAAGTAGCATCAAAGAACTGCTTGTTCACATTCAGATTTTCTCCGACTTGGTTTATTAATTGAGAAATCAAATAATTCAATTAAATGTAGTATTTCATCAAATGTAGTCATAAATCAATAAAATATGCTAAATGAAGTTCCAAAACATGTGAATTTGGGTATTAAAACATAGTATATTATAAACTCATCATGAAGAAAAATATTTCAAATGAGCTTAACCTTATGCAAATCCTTCCACCAATGGCAAGAGCTTAAACCGTTATCTATGTTTTATGAGATTCAATCTGCATATCCTTAAATCTATTGAGTTTATACTTTTGAAAGATCATTTTAAATTACTGTTGTAAATTTTTCCTTAACACAAATGCACCTTAACACAAATGCACGTGTCGTGAACAAGTAATAAAGAGTGGGTAAGATATCATTCCCATGGGGACTAAGTTCACTAAGTACCAAATTACTCTAACTTTTAGTTTTGTTTGAAGGATTGAATTATGATAAATGAATGTAAAGATGTAAATAGAAAATATCTAAATTAATGGCTTTTGCAATGATGTGGATTCTAGAAGCAATAAAAGAGATAATGATTTAAAACATCTAGGGGTGTCCAATTTCATCGGATAAATCATATTTAGTTTCATTAATTTTAATAATCAATGTTTAGTCTTATGTTGATAATGAGTTTCTCTTGATTAATTGCTATTCTTTCTTGAGTCATAGCAACCTATCTCAGTTGGCTAATTTCCTACATTTTAGTGAAAATCCCAACTAATTAAGATGCATTAAGATCAGGAAACTCATAACGTTGCATAAGATTCATGGACATCTCTATCATCATGCCAATCTTATGGTGCTTAATCATGGTCTAATTCAATTATCACTTCCCAGCCTCAAATCGAATACCAAATTATGTTAAAAGGGCTAGCATTCTTTCACAAGCATTAAAATTGGATTAAACACTCAACATAAATAATGAACAACCAAAGAAATTCATTAAACATAATGAAACTAAATACTCATTATCTTGATACATTGTTCCCCTAGATTAATGTATTTAGCTCATTATGTAATCAATAAAAGTAATAAACATTATCTTAAACATGATTAAACAACGAAAATGAGTGATAAAGAACAAGAAGAGATCAAGAAAAACTCTTCTCCAAGTAATGCTCTATTCTTATTGCTCTTGCATGAAGATCCCACTCCTCCATCATTGTTTCCAGCTTCTAACCTTGCCAAAAGATGTCCAAGCTCCCCCTCTAGGGTGGCCATCCTTGCTCTTTATATTTTCCTAATTAAAAACTATATTTTTGCAACATTTTCCAAAAAATCTAGATCTTGCCTCCTAGGCTAGTGGCGCGACATAGACAGATAGTGTCGCAACAATGGTTATGCATTATGGGACTGTGTCGTGACATAGGTAGATAGTGTTGCAGCATTGGTTATGCATTATGAGACTGTGTCGTAAAATAGGCAGATAGTGTTGCGGCACTAGTTAAACATCTTGTGTCGCAGCATTATCCCTTCTACCACTTTAGTGCCTAGGCACTAGAAAACTATGTCACAGCACCATCCCTTTGTCTTGCCCTAAAGGTTCTTCATAGTTCAGTGCTGCGATGTTGCTTATCTGTGCCACGACACTAGCTTTTCTTTTTTCCTTTTCGCCTTTTTTTGCTGAAGTCTTTGTACCTCCTTTCAACCTCTTCTTATCTTGCCATGATTTTCTCATTTTCTTTGTTTCTTTGTTCTCCTTTGCCAAAAATTGCTTGAAAGTGACACAAGGCTTTGTAACATTTGGATGTTGTGACATTCGCTTGTTGCTAAATGTCTTTCATTTTACATGTTTTAAAGCCTGAAACACAATTTACTCTATTAAGTGCAATATTAGATCAAATGTGATTAAAAGCTAATAAAATCATGTTAATTGAAGATAAAAAATATATGAATTTAGGTATTAAAATATGTTAATTTATGAACTTATCAAATACCCCTAACTTATCTTTTGATCATCCTTGAGTAAAACAACAATCATGTCTCATGAGATAATCGAGATAATCTCTCTTAAATAATCAAGAACATGCTATACAAATTACTCAAGTACATATAACTTAGAATTCATTCAAAATACATACCAAGTAATTTCATGAATCTCCTGCTTCGTCAATCTCATGTTACATGCATGCTTTTCAATCAACAACATTCAATTCAGTGATTCTTTTGATCTCTATAAAACATACCATAGGCTTACTTTTCGTAATCCTTATCCACTGATGTTGACAAGTCTATTCACTTGGATCAATAGGCCTTTGTTAAGCTTAAAATGGGGCCTAGGTTTGGCTAAAAAAAGAAAAGTAATAAGGATTCACAAAGTAAGAGATCATAAATAAGTTTGCACATGAAAGTTTACTCTCTTTACTCTTCATTTGTTCTTCTCTTTCTTTTTATGGGCTATATTACTACCATACCTAAACTTATTTTCTTTTGAGTTCATTAGAATGTGATCGCCCCCAAAAGAAGAATGAATCCTCACCGATTCTTTTCTTTTAATCCCTTTTTCTTTGTTTTGGAATTCTTCTTTTTAACACTCCAAACTTATCTTCTTTTTCTCTCTCATACCTCTCAAACAACCATGAGCATGTAATATGTTTCTTAATAGGTCAAACATGGTTTTTCAGGCTCAAAGGGTTTGGATAACAAAGCTTAAGAAGGAAAACATGAATGGTGTTCTTTCATAAGCTTTACATATGTCATTCTTTTCATTGAAGCTCAATGGGGACAATAGTGACAATGAATGTATTAGATTAGCTTAAAAGGCTCAAATTGATCAAAGAATGACTAAATCACTTCCAAGTAAACATGTTATGTAGAATTTTGCCTTAAAAGATAATCAAACAAATTGTCGCATGCTCATGATAATGAAAATATATCACTAAATTCACAATATCATCAACTAATCTGCATACAATTCACATGATCACAACATAATGTGCTCAACAAAAACTTCATCATTCATGAAGAAGAAAGACTTATCACAATAATCATTCAATCATAAGGTAGTATCTATCTTTTCTTCTAAATCATGTGCAATAGTAATAAAAAACTAAGCATAGGTTAATGATCATCAAGAGAGAATCAATGAATCCAATCCCATTGAATTTCAACAATTTCACACAATTGCTCTTGGATTTTCTTAGCTAAGTCATCAAAAAGTGAAGCTCATCAAAAAGAATATACCTGAATTTGAAAAACATTTGCTCAAAACTAAATAAAAATTCTCAAATATCTCTAAATACAATACCCCTAAACTTAAATTAAATGTTGTCCTCAATGTTTAAACAAAAATGCATAAGGGGAAAAGAAGCTTCTTTTGGGGGATATATTCTCTTATGATTGTGAATGGAGGTTACCCTGGGTGGTGGAAAGGGACTTTTGATGAACTCAAGAAGGGATCCTTTGCAATCAATAAAACCAAAATGAACCTAAACATGAAAAGAAAACAAAATAGAACCAAAAGAAACTACAAATCCTAAGAGAGAAGGGATGAGAAGTAGTGCTAATTTATAGTCTTTAGCTTGACTTTTCACCACTATGCATTCACTTTAAATTTCTTCCCTGCTTTGTCACTTTTGATTCTAATTTTATGTATACAAAAGGCAGGGCTACTTCTCTTGATATCTTCTCTTTTCCAATTGAATGCATACTTCCACTCTTGTAGTATCTGTAGGAGCTTTTCTCCTTCACACCTGCAAGAGAAGAAGATTTAATTACTGGAAAGGAAGAAAGTCCATAATCATATTTCAAATGAGAGGGGAAGGGTTTGAGTTCAAGAATTAGAGGCTCTTTAATTGATGGATTAGGCTTTTCAATTTGTTGGCCTAATTTCTCAAATCTCAGTGCCTTTTGTGTTGGGTGGACTCCATGAATTTTTCACACTCCTCTATCTCCTCATTCTTAATTCCACTGTCACTTGGTTGAATAAGACATGCTTCAAATGAATCTTCATAAACATCTTCAGGAAAAACTTCCACTTTCTCTTGATCTTCTGGATTAGCTTTTTCATCACTTGAAGGAGTCTCCAAAGGTATGGCAATAGTGGGCTGCTTAGGAGGTATTGGATGAACTTCTTGTTGAGGAGGCAATGTTTGAATGTCAGGAAGAACTTTAGCTTGTTCTTGATCTTCTGGCTTAGCTTTTTCATCACTTGATGGGAGCTCTAGTTCTTTCCCACTGGTCAAGGTGATCATGTTACATTGTTCTCCTAGATTGACATCTACATTACTAGGTAGATTTCCCTGCTGACTATTGGTGAGTAGATTGGCTATTTGAGCTACTTGAGTTTTAAGATTCCGAATCTGTGTGGATTGATTCTAAATCTTAGTGGTATGATTTTGCAAATTAGCCCTTGTATCATCCATTGGACATGTTTGTGTTATTGGCCAACTAGGCTACCACAATCTCCCAATCTACCTTCTCTTCTTGCTCCTGTTGAAATCCTTGCTGATATTACATGAATGGATTTCTAACTTGACATTCTTCACTGAAATGGTTTCCCTTAACGAAATCACACAAAATTTAAGGAATTTGAATTTACTGATAATTAATCATAAAATTGCTAGTGTTGTTGGCCAATTGAGTATTAAGAGCTAGAGCAGCTTCCAAATCTGTCATGTGTTCCTATTGTTGAAACCATAGTTGAAGTTGCCCCACATTCTAATTATATCTCAAAAAATAATTGGAATGATTGAGCCATTTTGGATTATAAGTGTTGGAGTATGGGTTATTCGTGATGCTCAACAAAAATCCTATTTAAAAGGCACGAAAATAGAAATGAAAAAATAAAAACAAAAGAAAGAAAAATTCAAAGCAAAACTAGAGTTATTTATTTTAATATTGGCACTACGTAGTCCCTAGCAATGGCGCCAAAGACTTGTTGTGAAATTTTCCTTAACGCAAGTGCACGTGTTGCGAACAAGTAATAAAGATTAAGTAAGATATTATTCCCATGAGGACTAAGTTCACCAAGTACCAAATTGTTCTAACTTTTAGGTTTGTTTGAAGGATTGAATTATGATAAGTGAATGTAAAGATGTAAATAGAAAAGATCTAAATTAATGGCTTTTGCAATGATTGGATTCTAGAAACAATAAAAGAGATAATGATTTAAAACATCAACGGTGTCTAATTTCACTGAATAAATCATATTTGGTTTCATTAATTTTAAAAATCAATGTTTATTCTTATGTTGACAATGAGTTTCTCTTGATTAATTGCTATTCTTTCTTAAGCCATAGCAACCGATCTCAATTGGTTAATTTCCTACATCTTAGTGAAAATCCCAACTTTTTAAGATGCATTAAGATCAGAAAACTCATAACATTGCATAAGCTTCATGGATATCTCTATCATCATGACAATCTTATGGTGCTTAATCATGGTCTAATTCAATTATTACTTCCTAGCCTCAAATCAAATTACAAATCATGTTGAAAGGGCTAGCATTCTTTAACAAGCATTAAAATAGGATTAAATGCTCAACATAAATAATGAAAAACTAAAGAAATACATTAAACATAATGAAACCAAATACCCATTATCTGGCTACATCGTTCCCCTAGATTAATATGTTTAGCTCATGGTATAATCAATGAAAACAATACACATTGTCTTAAACATGATTAAACAATGAAAATGAGTGATAGAGAATAAGAAGAGATCAAGAAAAACTCTTCTCCTAGAAATGCTCTGCTTCTTCTTGCTCTTGCATGAAGATCCCACTCCAAATCTGTGTAGCCACCTCCTCTATTCTTGTTTCCAGTTCTAACCTTGCCAAAAGATGTCCAAGCTCCCCCTCTAGGGTAACCATCCTTACTCTTTATAGTTTCCTAATTAAAAACTATATTTTTGTAACATTTTCAACATTTTCCAGAAAATTTGGATCTTGCATCCCAGGCTAGTGGTGCGGCATAGACAGATAGTGTCGCAACATTGGTTATGCATTATGGGACTGTGTCGCGACATAGGCAGATAGTGTCGTAGCACTGGTTATGCATTATGAGACTGTGTTATGACATAGGCAAACAATGTTGCGACACTAGGTATACATTGTGGGACTATGTCACGAGATAGACATCCTATGTTGCGACATTGTTCCATCTGCCATTTTAGTGCCTAGGCACTAGAAACCTATGTTGTGGCACTATGCCTTTGTCTTGCCCTGCAGGTCCTTCATTATTCAGTGCGTGGCACTAGCTTTTCTTTTTGCCTTTTTGCCTTCCATTTTGCCTAAGTCTTTGTACCTCCTTTCAACCTCTTCTTATCTTGCCATGATTTTCTTATTTTCTTTGTTCCTTTGTTCTCCTTTGCCAAAAATTGCTTCAAAGTGACTCAAGGTTTTGCCACATTTGGATGCCATGACATTCACTTCCTTGTTGCTAAATGTCTTCCATTTTACAAGTTTTAAAGCCTGAAACATAATTTACTTTAAGTGCAATATTAAATCAAATGTGATTAAAAGCTAATAAAATCATGTCAATTGAAGATGATAAACATATGAATTTAGGTATAATAATATGGTAATTTATGAACTTATCAATTGCTAGAGCTGTAAAAGATCTCATCTTCCACTGTGCTTTAATGTGTATTAGTTTTCTAGTTAAACTGAAAAAACCAGTGAGTTTGTAGTGAGTTCAGGAAAGTCACATTGTATGAGTTGTTGGTGAGCTCTGGGAAACCATCAAGTTTGCTAGTGATCTTCGAAATCAGTGAGTTGTTGGTGAGCTCTAGCAAACCATCAAGTTTGTTGGTGATCTTCAAAATTAGTGAGTTTCTTGGTGAGCTCGTGAAAACTAGAAGAGTGCTAGGAGCACTATGTTTACGCCCCCTTGAGTTGGAATCCAGAAGAGTATTGGAAACACTTGTTTGTGCCTCTTAAAGTTAGAATCTAGAAGAGTGTTGAGAGTACTATTATATTTCTATTATATGAGATATAGTGTAACCCCAAGCATAATGAGTGTGTGCTCTTAGAAGAGTGGATATAGGGATGGGGTTCCCGAACTACTATAAAAATTGGGTTGTTCTTGTGTGTTTGTTTATCTGATTTATTCTTCATGCACTTTACTATTTTATTATTTATTGTATGACATGTTGGTCCCTAACCGAATGGTAGCTCAAGAGGGTGGGGGGTGAGTTGAACTTCTTAAAATTTTGGCAAATAAATGACTATATGTGCATAAAATGAAAGAGATAATAATATACAATACATACATAGTATTTTTATAGTAGTTTGACCCTTCCTGGGTTCCTACTCAACTTATTTGAGTCAGCCTTCTTTACTGAACTCAGGTTCCACTATAACACTTGTTGGTTTTACAAACTCACCAACAACTTACTAGTTTTCCAAGTTCACCAAAAACTCTTACATGTTGGTTTTCAAGCTTACCAACTAAATTTTTCAAAGCTGACCAAAACTTTTACAAATAGTTGGTTTCACAAAGCTTACCAACTAACTCTTAGTCTTTTAGAATGAATGTATAATAGGCTAACATGTATGAAAGTTAAAACTTAATTGAAAGAATAAAGTAAGCAATGAGATTAGATTCAAACTCTTTTTGAAGTTGATGTAGATCTCATGTTGAGGATTCTGAATGCTTTTGGCAGTGATGCAGCAATTAGAGTTGAATGATGGAAAGTTGTGAATGCTTTTCTCTTAATCAACAAGATGATTTTCAATGTAATCTTTCTATTATTTTTGATGTCGTCATAATTCTCTTTATATAGGATTTGAAATTTTAGCCATTGTAATCTTGGGCATCATTTTCAAACTAGTTAGGCAGGCTTGATGATGACTCTTGGAACTGGTCGGAGTTTAAAAATTCTGTGTGCAGCATCAGAACTTCTGTGCTTTGATTTATACTTCAATAGAATTTCTTAAGTGGTTCTTTGAAACTTTTGTGGTTAGTAAATTTTTAGCAGTATCCTCTTTAGAATTTCTATTTGTTGTCTTATTCTTCAACGGTCATCTTTGAGTCTTCTGAAGAATTTTGATTATCTTTTGGTTCACTTATGAAGCTTAGCCTTTACTTCTGCATATCTTCATTTATTCATGTTGAATCAAACATGTCTCTGATATTTCTTTTGACTTGACTCTACATAATTTCTACACTACTTTTGTGTACCATGACATAACGTTGTTTTACTTCTACGTTACTTTTCTTACTCTAAAAATTCTTCCGATATGGTTCTGATAACTTGACTTATCTTTTGGGTTGCTTCTGTGTGATCAAAGTTCCTTTTGTCTTAGTTCTGTGTGACTGAACATTTTCTCTATTGCTTTTGAGTAATACCATGGGGTTCTGTAATGCTTTTATGTAGCATGATTAAATTCTTTATTGTTTCTGAGTAGCATTAATGCTTTTATGTAGCATGATTAAATTCTTTATTATTTTTGAGTAGCATTATAATGCTTCTATTACTTCTGTGTAGTGTGATAATGTTCTGCTTTGCTTTTGTGTAATAAGATAGTCCTTCTGAATTGCTTCTGTATAGCATTTTATTGCTTCTGACTTGCTTCTGTGCAGTGTTGTGTTGCTTTTGTTCTTCTTTTGATGTTTGATATTGCTTTATTTTGATTCTAAAGAAGTTATGAAATGCTTCTGGCTTGGTTC
>JAYJMB010002372.1:2309-13382 GCA_036873735.1 Pouteria campechiana
TATATAATCTTTTAGTTTATTTTTTATTTTATTAATAATATAAAAATTAAAAAAATTTACTGTTGGATCAAACTGGTCAATTAACTGGTTCACGGTTCATTAAACAACCGACTGGTCTAGTTTGGTTCTAATAATACTAGGTACAATGGAGATGAAAATACATTTTTTTTGTAAAATAATAAAGAAATCAAACTAACTATTACAATTATCGTAACAATTTTAGTTTATAATTATTATTTATATTTCTAATTATTAATTTTTATTTATTTTAAATTTACCGATTTTATGTTTAACATAATTTCATGTATTACTAAAATCATCTACATTCGGATTTCTATTCCTTTCCCATTTTCAATGGGACATTTTTTAATTGAAGTATATATACGAAGAATACTTCAGAGGCCCATGCACTGCTGAGGTGAATTGGTGCATACAAGCTCCATCTTGACAATTTTGTATGATACAATCCAACTACTAATCTTACACAAATGTATATGTATATCAATCATTTTTTAAACATTAAATAGAATATGAGAATAATTCAATAAAGATGAATGAAGTCAATATGCATATCAATCATTTTCTAAACATTAAATAAAATATGAGAATAATTCAGCATAGAAGATGAGATTGTTTATTGAGTGCAGACTATTGCAAATGTAAGAGAAAAAAAAAAAAGAAACAAGGTCGTGGTTGGAGGCCGAATAGTAGCTTTTTTAGTACTAAATGCAATCTTTCTGGCACACCTTTTTTAAGTCTCCCTTTCATGTGATTAAACTGTCTAAATCTATTTGTTCTCATGTTATACTTTAAGATTTTCTAGAATTATTTCTTTTTTTAATTTTATTTTTTTATTTTATCATTCATCCATCTTAATATTTTCATTTTAGATATATCCATTTTATGTATATGTTTTTCTTTAACTATATAACATTCTATCTCATAAAGCATAGTTAGTTTCTCAACTATTTTATAAAATTTTTCTTTGATCTAATTGTCATTTGATGATTATTTAAATTTCATAAGTACAATGCTGTTTCATTTTTCTTTAATCTAATTGTCACTTGATGATTTTTTAAAATTTCATAAGTTCAATGCTATTTCTTCCGCTTGGCTTGAATTTTATGTGTAATATTTTTATCAATTTGCCTAAAATAGTCATTTTGTAGTATTATCTCATTACTACTCTCACCTAATTTCTCGTTTATAGATTGACTAATGTTAAAATGATTTTTTAAAATATTTGAGATTCTTGTTTAAATATGGTCAAACATGGAGGGCTATACCTTTGGATTTTTTTAGTAATGTATCCAGTGGGGGGAGTTTCGATGTTTTTTTCTTTCTCTTCCTTTTATTTTCTATTGCTATTAGACACGAGTTATAGACTTATAATTTTTAATCCTGTCTAATTGCTGAGTTACATAAGGACAAATACCATCCAATTGGCAAATAGAGAGAGGCATATCCTTCCCGCCTTAAACATTTAGATCCACGTTCTTGATGGAGTTGTTTGTAGTTTTGTGGGGGTAGAAGATGCCCAAATGGATAGGGATTGGACAATGCTTTGGACGAATGCGTGAACGGTTCAAAAAGCATAGGAAGACTTGAATGAAGCTTTGACTCGCAACAATTCCGTAGATGACTTTTGAACCCTCTCTACCGCTGAATAGAGGAAAGAAATCAGCAACGGATTCTACCATAGTAGAGGGGAGAGAGTCCTTCCCCACTAGAGTCCCATGCGTAAGAATCCCAATACGAATCTTGGGAATTGGAATAGGTAGTTTTGATGGTCAGCAGCCTTCTCAATCTATCTATGCTTATGTTTAATCAATTTGTTTATATAAGAAAGGATAACGAATCAAAACCGTTAATTATATCCGCGATAGGTAGATTATACCAAGAAAGATTTGGGTGACTCCTTCAAAAATTAACTTGCACCTACAAAGGAAAAAAACCAAAAAATCATCACAGAAAATTGCAAAAAATGTTGTAAAATTTATATAACAAAGTTCCATTAAATGTTAGCCCAAAAAATGTCCAGTTTTTGTGAGTTTTTATAAAGTTTTGTGGTGATTTATATATTTTTTATCCCCAAGTAATGGTGCTCAACCACTAAAGTTGCACTTGGAGGGAAAACAACAAAAAATATTTTATAACATAATTCATAAACAATAATTTTAAAAATAAATTATCGAGTTTCGTTCCGATTTTGTCCACTTTTGTGAGCTATTGGAATCTTCCACCGTGATTTATATATTTTTCTATGTCTACGTAATGGTACTCCACCACCTAAGTTGCACCTGCACTGGAAACAACAAAAAATTTTATCATAGAATTTCATAAACAATAATTTGAAAAATAAATCATCGAGTTTCATTCTAGTTTTGTCAACTTTTGTGAGATTTTATAAGCCTTTGCGGTGATTTATATATTTTTCTATGCCTGCGTAATAATACTTCACTACCTAAGTTGCACCTGCAGTGGAAACAGCAAAAATTTTATCACAAAAAATTATAAAAAATAATTTAAAAAATAAATTATTAAGTTTCATTCTGATTTTGTCCACTTTTGTGAGCTTTTATAAGCTTTTATCATGATTTATATATATATATATAATTTTTTTCTATGTCCAAGTAACAGTGCTTTACCACCTAAGTTGCACTTGTAGTGAAAACAGTGAAAAATTTTATCACATAAATTTGTAAACAATAATTTGAAAAATAAATCATTAAGTTTTGTTCTGATTTTGTCCACTTTTGTAAGCTTTTATAAGCTTTTGTGGTAATTTATATATTTTTTATGCCCAAGTAATGGTGCTCCAGCACCTAAGTTGCACTTGCAATGGAAATAATAAAAAATATTATCATAAAAATTTATAAAAAAAATATTTTAAAAATAAATCCTCAAGTTATGTTTCGATTTTTCTTATTTTTGTGAGCTTTTGTAAGCTTTTGCATGGGTTTTCTATGCCCAAGTAATGGTACTCCAATATCTAAGTTGCACCTATAGAGGAAACTGTGAAAATTTTTATTACAAAAATTTGTAAAAAATAATTTGAAAAATAAATCATCAAATTTATTTTGGTCTTATTCACTTTTGTGAGCCTTTGTAAACTTTTGTGGTGAGTTATATATTTTTCTATGCCCAAGTAATGATGTTCCACCACCTAAATTTTATCACAAAATTCATAAAAAAATATTTGAAAAATAGATCATAAAGTTTTATTCCTGTTTACCCACTTTTGTGAGCATTTATGGTGGTTTATATATATTTTTTATACCCAAGTAATGGTGCTCCGCCATCTAAGTTGTACTTGTAGCAAAAACTGTAAAAAATTTACCACAAAAATTTATAACAAATAATTTTAAAAAATATGTAAAAGTTTTGTTCTAGTTTTGCCTATTTTAGTAAGCTTTTGTAAGTTTTTGCAGTGATTTATATATTTTTCTATGGCTAAATAATGATAGTCCAACATCTAAGTTACACCTACACTAGAAACTATGGAAATTTTTATCACAAAAATTAGTAAAAAATAATTGAAATAATAAATTGCCAACTTTTGCTTACTTTTGTGAACTTTTATAAGTTTTTGTAATAATTTATATATTTTTTTATACCCAAGTAATGGTGCTCTAGCACTTAAGTTGCACTTGCAGTGGAAATTGTGAAAAATTTTATCACAAAAATTCATAAATTTTTAAAAAAAAATAAATTATCAACTTTTTTTTAGTGTTGCCCATTTTTGTGAGTTTTTGTAAGCTTTTGTAATAATTTAGATATTTTTCTGTAGCCAAGTAATAATGTTCCACCATCTTGGTTGCACTTGCAATAGAAATTGTGAAAAATTTTATCACAGGAATTCATAAAAAATAATTTTAAAAAATAAATTATCAAGTTTTTTAGTTTTGCCAACTTTTGTGAGCTTTGTAAGCTTTTGTGGTGATTTATATATTTTTCTAAGTTTAAGTAATGGTGCTCCAGCACCTAATTGTACTTGCAGTAAAAATTGTGAAAATTTTCATCACAAAAATTTGTAAAAAATAATTAAAAAAAATTTATCAAGTTTTGTTCTAGTTTTGCTTACTTTTTTGAGCATTTGTAAGTATTTGGGGTAATTTATATATCTTTCTATGCCTAAATAATGGTGCTCCAAAAATCACAAAAAAATTATCACAGAAATTCATAAACAATAATTTAAAAAATAAATTATTAAATTTTTTCTGGCTTTGTTCACTTTTGTGAGCTTTTGTAATCTTTTGTGATGATTATATTTTTTTCATACCCAAGTAATGATACCTGCAGGGGAAACAACAAAAACATTTATCATCAAAATTGGTAAACAATAATTTGTAAAATAAATTATCTAGTTTCATTCATGTTTTGTCCACTTTTGTTAGATTTTGTAAGCTTTTATAGTAATTTGTATTTTTTATGTCCAATTAATGATGCTCTATCTCTTAAGTTGCACTTGCAGCAGAAACAACAAAAAATTATATTATAAAAATTCATAAAAAAATATTTAAAAAATAAATCATGAAGTTTTGTTCCTATTTTACACACTTTTTTGAGCTTTTGTAAGTTTTTGGGATGATTTATTTATTTTTCATGCCTAATTAATGATGCTCTAGCACTTAAGTTGCACATACAGTGAAAATTGTAAAAATATTTATTACAAAAATTCATAAAAAAATAATTTAAAAATAAATCATCAAGTTTTGTTTCGGTATTGTCTACTTTTGTGAGCTTTTGTAAGCTTTTATAATGATTTATATAATTTTTTATGTTCATGTAATGGTGCTCCACTACCTAAGTTGCACCTACAATGTAAACAATAAAATTTTTTTATCACAAAACATTATAAAAAGAATTTTTGAAAATATATTATAAAATTTGATTTCAATTTTGCTAACTTTTGTGTGTTTTTATAAGCTTTTGTAGTGATTTATATATTTTTTATGTACAAATAATGGTGCTCTAGTACATAAGTTGCACTTGTAATGGAAACCGCAAAAACTTTTATCACAAAAGTTCATAAAAAATAACTTAAAAAATAAATCTTCAAGTTTCGTTCCGATATTATTCACTTTTGTGAGTTTTTGTAAGCTTTTGCTATGTCCCCAAGTAATAGTGCTTCACCATATAAGTTGCACCTACAATGGAAACAATGAAAAATTTTATAACAAAAAATTTATAAAAAATATTTTAAAAACTATTCTTACCTACTTTTGTTAGCTTTTGTAAGCTTTTGCTATAATTTATATATTTTTCTATGCCTAAGTAAAGGTGCTTCACCATCCAAGTTGCACCTGCAATAGAAATAAAAATTTTATCACAAAAACTAGTAAAAAATATTTTAAAAAATATATTATAAATTTTTATTCTAGTTTAGCCAACTTTTGTGAACTTTTGTAAGCTTTAGCCATAATATATATATATATATATATATATATATATATATGTTATGCCTACATTATTGTGCTCCACCATCTAACTTGCATCTACAACGAAAACAATCCAAAATTCTAACATAGAAAATTTTAAAAAATATTTTAAAAAATATATTATAAAGTTTCATTCTGGTTTAGCCCACTTTGCAAGTTTGATGTTTTTACTAATATATTTAACTAAAATTCAACTAAAATATTTTAAATTTTTTTTGATAATACTATTAATTTTTAGCTCACTTTAGTTAATTTTAGTAAAGATATTAGGTGCTGCAGCATCTAATATCTTTAATACCATCTATTGTTTTAAATCATTTGGAATAACCATTTTCTTTTAAACTTTCAATAATTGTACGAAATTCAATCTGCTTATTATACTTAATATTATCTATTTAGTTGTAATACTTGAGATCATTTTCAAATAGTAGCTTGTATGCTTCCTACTATTGGAAAATATATACAATTGTATATAAGATATTAAGATTATTTAGACGAATCTACTTACTCTAGTGTCGGAATACTACGAAGTTATGTAGAATCTTTTATTTAAATGAGAGTAATACTGTCAAAGGTACAGATATAAAGGTACATTCTGATGAGTCTCCATAGCTATTAAATATTGGTTTAGTAAAAATGTTAAGTGGATCCTTTAACAGAAGATAAGAGTGGTTTGTTGAAGCTAAAGGTTTGAGATAGAGTTCACCATAGTAAACTTTCTAAACTGAATTATTTTCCCCCTATTTGCTTCTGTTGATTAATCGTTTGTCTTCTTTCTAAACCGTCCATTTCATAAAGACAACAGAAAAAAGATACAATTTTAATGTGACTCCTTATTAGACTTGAGCTTGGCTTAAAAAGGGAATTAGCTTACTTGCACTTGGTTTGGAGTTGGCTGGTCAAGCTCAAGCCCACCTAAGCTTAAGCGTGTCTTAAAATCATCCCAACCAAACTACGCAAGCCCAAATAATTTGCTTATATAATATATGTACATCTAATATAATTATTTATAAACAAAATGTATTCATGCTTAAAACAAGGCCAGCTCTTTTTTCAAACCAATTTGAGCGAAGCAAAGGATTGTTTATGAAATAAGCCTAGATTTTATTTGCATCCCAACCAGAGCATCTAGTTAATTTAAGGACTCTTCTATAAACCCATAATATCTTAAAATAATATTGGATTCGTTCATTAAATACACTGCCTTGTAATTAATCCACATAAATCTAGAGTTATTATAGAACATTATGTAATTTAGATGGGGTCATTTTAGTAAAAAAAGGATGATTCCCATTCTTAATTACTTATACGTGTAGTTCAAAGCGAAACATTTAGAACTTAGTTGGATAATGTGTATTCGAAATATATATTAATGTTAGTAAGTAGTTAAATTTCATATAATATAATTGTATGAAATTGTCCAGCTGTGGAATTGTACAAGAACCGCATGCAAGCAGCAAGGCTGGCGTCTAGACAGACAGACATGTCACGGTAACAATACGGGTGATGACCTTAGAGCTGCCTTTTATTTTACTTTGAGGGCACCATAAAAATTTCATTACATCTAAATCAGCCATCATATTTATCTTTGTAGTTTACTATGATACTAAAATTTATGTTAATTGCAAACATAGATATTCCATGAAACTCATAAGAGATTATTTTAAAGGTGTTAATACATTAAATTTTAGGTGATTTAATATTTGTACCAATAACTTTAATTATTTTTTTTGTTGTTTTACATGTGATCTGATATTTTTGACTAGTTATGTTTGCATAAGTTTTAATTTAAAATAACTTGTGCCGAAAAATAAATAAATAAAGTATGGCTTGAATCTAATCACAGTATCTTGATGGGCTCAAAAATCAAAGCATAGCTCCTCCATATCTACACTCACAATAATTAATAAGCTAGCTAGAGCAATTCAAGACTCCAATGTGGATTCGATGGGAAAAGACAGATGTTTTAATTATGGCACATAAAAAATTACTAAAAGCAACGACGTTTTAATTATGGCACATAAAAAATTACTAAAAACTTCCATTCGAAGTGTATCGGGGCCGTTCTCTTCAATTTACCTCATCCAGCCTGTCGAGCAGCCGTATCCAATCACCATGAATCACAGAAAGTGAAGGCTGGAAATTTCGAATGTTGGGTGGAAAACCTCAAAAAAGTGGCCCCCATATCAAAAATTTCAGGCAAGAGACAATCTGATGGCCCCCACACTTCTTCAAAGTGTGGTAATTAACCACCGTTTTTCCCATTTTCCTGCGACAAAGACATGCTTGTATGGATGCATCCGCCTGCATGCATAGGAGAGGGACAAAGAAAGCTCATCCAAAGCATGTAATCCAAGCAACAAGAGACGCATCCTTGCTCTCATCGCCTTTGGAATTTGGTCGCTTTTCCACCTCTGGCCATGCAAATCTCTCCTCTCCCTCCATGGCTGACGATTGGGCGAGATTCGAACTCTCTCCCTTCTTGATGACCCTCATAGGAATCACATCCACAGCCTTCCTGCTCCTGATCTACCATTACGTGGTGGCAAAGTGGTGCAACCGGCGTGATCAGGAGGCGTTGAGGGCCCAGCAAGGGCCGGGAGAGGAGATGGTGAGCGGATTAGACAGCTACTCCATACAGCTGATCCCAGCATTGAAGTATGGGAAAGAGGCGTTGATCGAGGGAGGGGAATGTTCTGTATGCCTGTGCGAGTTCAAGGAGGGGGAAGAGGTGCGCCGGCTGCCCGAGTGCTCGCACTCCTTTCACGTTCCCTGCATTGATATGTGGCTTTCCTCCCATACAAGCTGCCCACTCTGCCGGACTGACATGACACCGTCCCCAAACCCACAACGGATGGTTCAACAGGAATACAGCGGGTTGCCCAATATTGGTGGGTAATCTTCGTTTTCATGTTTTTTCCTTTTAACGATTGCATGTATGTAGGATCCGGGAGTGTTTTTGTTGTGATTTTATAGGATCAGCCATATTACTTTGTAAGAATATCCAACTCAAAATGTTTCATTTTCAGCGATCATGTGTAACAATCGTCCAAGAAATCATACGCTCCAACTTCCCCATATAACATTTACTTTCTACCCAAATGAGCTAAACACTGTTTGATAAATTTTATTTTTTTAGCATTTAAATCAATGTTTTCCATTGATATTTCTACCTTTTTATAATAAAAATTAATCTATTATTTTATATTTTTCCATATATATATATATATATCTGTATTTATTTTTACGTTCTCTTTTACATCAAGCCAAACAAGTTCAAAAAACAGCAAGGTGTTATCATTTAATTCCAGCCTATCGTCTCAGTAAATACCTGGAAATTAATTAAGCCTTACAAGATACGAAGTGTTAGCCACAGTCCTCGATATGCAAGCTCGGCCAAACCAATCAATGAGATGAGAAAGCCATGCATGGAGCAGATTCCTAAGCATCTCCAAACTTGTTCCTCACCCTTAGTTCCTCCGGTTCTCAAAAATCATGCTTGAAATAAAATTGAAAAAATAGTATAAAAGATAAACATAAAAATTTGGTTGAAATTTCCATATTTTGATCATGTTGGTTTAACAATGGGCTGCAATGAGGATGGAAATGTCTTTCTTTTTTTTGTAAAAAAAATCAAAAAATGGATGTGACATATAACTATTCCAGCCACTGTAATACTAATAATCTTAATTTATTCTTTGTTATTATCTACATTTTCAAATATTATCCATTCAACCTTATTTATTTAATTTATGGCTAACATTATATCCTATATTACTCACGTTATCTACCTGTCAATTTTCGTTCTTTTCCCTATTTTAAAGTATCCAAGCACTGCTTTCTATGATAGTAAGTTCATGCATCAAACCTTCTCTTCTTTATATGTTATTTTTAAATGACTGAATGATTTGAATAGGCCATGCTACAGACCTATTTATGCATTGCTATGCACCTCTATTAATGGAGCAATTTTGTACCCTGTCATTACATGCGACTGTAGACAACAACAATTAGTGAAAAGATATTTGGATTGAACAAAATCTGAGTAGTGCAAAGATATTTGGATTGAACAAAATCTGAGTTCATGAAACAAATTTTTGTTTTTCTTAGTCACGCACATGCAATTTATTGTAGAAATTACAGATTAACATGAATTAAAAGAATGCATATGGTACTGGCAGTTTCATAACATCTTCTTTACTTCGAAATAAATCAAAGTCAACCTTCATGCATGGGCCCAAAAAGCAGATTGTATTAATAATTCATTCTGTTTATCAGGTAAAACACCAATGTTAGGGCGCTGCTCTGCTGCTCCTTTGTTTGCAGCACTTCGCCCGTAGTTGAGAAGATTTGATCTGGTAATCCTATATCAAACTTGCAGCTCAAAAATCATCTTAACCCATAACTTGTATAGGTTAAAATGAGAAAAACGTTTTAGAATTGCAACAATTCATGATTTCCGTTACCCACTAAACATGATTCCGATATCTAAACCGTACAATATGTATACTTCATCTAGAATAGATTTGCTAATAAATATTAGAAAAATAAATTTTGATATTTTTTAACTATTTTTATCCTTTTCACTTATGATTTCCTATTATTGCAAATGTTAAAGCACGTGAAAGTGTTAAATTTGAGTGATTTTATGGACATGTGTGCACTTACATTCCCATAAAAGGGGTGGACAAGTCCCCCTTTTCACTTTATTTTATATAATATGATATCTTAAATATCCAATAATTATATTTTTACTTTATTATTACCAAATTTTGATCATGATTTTCTATATTTGTATTTCAAAAGCCTATCTATTTTATTTTTATTTATGTTATTTTTAATTATTACCCTCTATCACATCATTTTTCTTTTTTTATCTATTTTTTAAAATTCTTTATCTCTTTTTCATCGCCTTTTATATCTATTCAAAGCAAACCTTAAGCTGAGTTTCTTTTAATAAAAAAATAAGCAAAAGCTCCATGGATGCAAATCGTATGGAAAATCTTATTTGCTATGATATTTAATTATCTATAACAATTTTAGTTTTTCCACATTGTTACCTAGATTTTCTTTTTAAAAGCTTGCTTATTTTATGTTTGTTTACTTTAAGACTAGTACTAAATTAATTTCCATGTTACTAACATTGTCTTATTCCCTTTCACACCACCTTTTACATTTTTTTATGCAAACCAAACACGCCCTTGGTAATAGGAAAAGCGGTGGAAAAATCTTTTTGCTCTTAATTTTTCTTAGCTTTTAATTTTTTTAATTAATGTTAAATGTAAACTACCTTGAAAACTCTACTCTTTCTTCATTTTGTATTTAAATTTTTAATCACTATCCCACATCTTTTCATTTATAAAGCATATCTATTTTATCATTTTTCATTTTATTTCTAATCAATACCCATATTTTATTACATCTTTTTCTCTGCTTTTCCAAATGTTAATTTTTTTCACTCTTTCTTCATTTTGTATTTAAATTTTTAATCACTATCCCACATTTTTTCATTTATAAAGCATATCTATTTTATCATTTTTCACTTTATTTCTAATCAATACCCATATTTTATTACAGCTTTTTTCTACTTTTCCAAACGTTAATTTTTTTCTAAAATTTTCTATCTCTTTTC
>JAYJMB010002373.1:0-15373 GCA_036873735.1 Pouteria campechiana
CAAAAACATACTAATTACTCCTCGTGGGATCGACCCTTACTCACACTACTATAGAAAATTAGATTGGAGCAAGGTTCAAAATTTGGGTGCCCACGACAGCACCACCAAGATTTGTTCGTTAGTCGATCCTTAGTGAATGTACTTTGTCTGTAGTAAATAAAAGATGGATTCTAGGTGGTACAGAAGAAGTTGGACTAATCGATAGACAAACTTTGCTTTCTCTGCACGAACAGATGAAGTATGATGTTCTTCTTTTATTCCACATTCGTCTGTTTGGAGGTGGTAGATGAATTCTGCTTTGTCTTACTCGATGAAACAAAGTATAATGTTTGTCTAATGTAAGTAATAGATGAACTCTACTTTAATTTATCTTGGATGAATTAGGCTGCACTTTGTTTATAGGTTTTTCTGTAGTAAGTTGCAGATGAATATGCCTGTCCATTGAAGTTCCTTTGTCCAAGCAGCTACTTTATCTATGTAACTTCATCTATCCTCACTTTGTAGCTTCTACTTCATCTTGCACTTTATCAATCACTTTGTTTGTAGTAAGTAACAGATGATTTTAATCCCATAGATGAAGTCAAGTTCCTCATTTGTTTTGCATTCTTTGAGTAGTAGATGGAGTTGATTTCTACAACTTCCTGCTTTCTTCATTCTTGATTCATTTGTCTTGGCTCAGCCAAAGTTGCACTCCCTTATCTATTCATCTTGCCTTTTTATTCTTAGACTAATCCATTCTTTTAACTTTGTTGGTTAGACAAAGTTTTCTTCCTTTTATGCATGATTGTCTAGGCGACTGTTCCTTCTTTCTTAATTTGTCTAAGTGCTTGACGGAATTTCTTCTTCTTACTTTGTCTCGGACAAACTCTGTCTGGTCGATGTAGATAGTTTGAATTTCTCAAACAACTTTATGTTCCCTGACTATGGCTTTCTCTTCAACTGTTTGTCATTGCATTTGTCTGTGGAAGTTTCTCTTTGAATTTAATAGATAAAGCAACCTCTTTGTAGCTCATCTTCAAAGCCTTATCTTCTTCTTCTTCTTCTTCTTCTTCTTCTGTGATCTTCAACAATTTAATCTCTTTGGAACATAACAGATAGTTGTTGCAGTTTGTTCTAGACAATTATGATCCTGAACTTTAAAAGTTTTCTTAACTTGCTACATTGTTAGCTTTAAGATACATTATTTAATCAGAATATATATTATCCACATGTGATTTTAACATTTTGTAGAGCAAGGATAATATACATCTCTATTTAAGTATATAATGTGAAAGCTTAATATAGTACATTACTAAATATGATTCAACAAATTAGCACAGTAAAGAATGATTAATAAGTTTAAGCGCACAATTAAGTAAAGATGTATGCTTACATAATTACACATTCATGATTATGTATTCATATCAATTAACATTTATCAAATCTTAATTATGCATATGATTGTTAAAAATTTAAGCACAAATTTTTTTATGTTACCATAAGTTTAGTTATCATCAAAATCATATATAATAATCCTGACATATGTAGTTTTATTGATATAATGACATGCCATTAATTTACCCATGATGGCAGTATACATTTGAATTAATTTACATCTATTTGCAATTATATAATGACATGCCAATAATTTCACAACATTATACATAACCAAAATACATCTCTAATTAAATTTATACAGTTTTTAATACATATGCTTAAAACCAAAAATTTCAATCTACAATTTATACAAACATAATAAAATCATTATCTTTAAGCTCCCTTACTTGACTTATCGCTAAAAACATATAATAAACAGGCGTGAGTTTGAGCAAACTTAGTAAGTAGGCATAATGGAAACAATAATTAAAATAACAACATATTCACAATCATATAATCTACTATATCATCATCCATGCAGGGAAATCATATCAAAATAATGCCATTATGACACAACATATAATCCATACCAAAACAATGTCATTCTGGCATAATACACTTTAATACCATATTCTAACTAATATCTCGATCCTGCCTTTCAGGCACTTCACTTCTAAGTCACTCTAGGCACATCATAACTATGCTATTTAGGCACCACCATTACTCTGTACCCCTCATATCTGTACTATCGTATCTGTACCATTTGGGCACCACTTATCCATTAATGCCTTATAGCATCCACATACCCTATCATCTTTTTACAAATACATTACCATGGAATGCTTACCATTCCATTAATACATGCATCCTCACATAACTGGGATATTTTTAATCCTTAATAAGTTTACATAACAATAAGAAGATTTCAAGACATAACTAGTCTCAACAATTTACAACTAATATAATCATTATTCATGGGATTTTCACAATCCCAATTCATAAACATGTGCTCATAAATAATTGAATATAATAAATAGGATACTCATTGTCCCTTTTTAACAATAGATTCGAAAGATAGGCTACTTACCTTGAGTGAATCATTATACACTCCTCAAACTCCTTGCCTTTTCATCCTTCTCAGATCATCTTGTACAGGGCAACAATCTCATTCATTTACAAGACATATTGGCTAATTCATATCAAGCCATTAGATTACTCTTTTAACACATCATCAATTAAACAATGTTATCAATCCATCATTGTTAATCATTTTTCCCAGGCATGTGAGTCATGTATTCCATTCATTTCAATAATGCCCATTTTATCATCAATCTCAGGTTGCTTTATGCCTAATCATTCAAATGCCCTTTCTTTGGGAAGCATTTCATCATATAGGTTATAAGTACCATTTACTTTCTAATAATACAACATGAATAATCAAGGAAATCCATACCCATCCTCATATAATTACTTGACAACTCAATATACAAATGATCGAAGGCCGCACAGGTATAATAACTCGCACGTTATTTGATAACATGGGATTAGGGGTTTTCATTCCCAGTTATGCATCATGTTTCATAACATATTAAATGTCAAATTTAACTTAATATCATGCTAATCATGCTTATAACTTAATTAAATCAAGCATAAGTATGTTTTTATACCAAACCCACATATTTACTATTTACAAATTAACTTTTCATCATAAAACATCATGCATAATCACATTTTATTAATTCCAAATCATGCCATAATCATTAGAATCAAGTTATTAATCAAACTCCCTTATCAATTTCATCGTTTAATATCAATTTTTCCCTAGGGTTACTGTTCATGGATTGGGTTAATGAATAATCATTATTTTTCAAGCCTAAATCATGCCAAAATCATCATTTTACTTTTTTTCCCCATGAATCCAATAATAATCATACATCATTTTGCCCCAAAACCTCTATTCATGAATCGGGTATAAACCGTAAAAATGAAAATGCATAAATTCAAATAGGGAGAAACTAATTACCTTAAATTTTGGACATGCCTTTCTCTTTCCCATGAAGATTCAATCCTCATATGCCAAATCCTCACTCCATTATGGCCAAACAAAATTTTCCCCCTCTTTCACGATCCAAAATGATGAAAAATGGGTAAAAAGGCTAGGATTCTTACTCTCATACATAATCTCAATGATCTTCTAGCCTAAATCACCAAGAAATCGAGGTTAATGGGATGGGTATTCATGGCCATGGAATGGGAACCAAAGGAGGAAGAAGAAAAACTAAAAGCATAGAAACGAATGGGCCAAACGACCCTTAAAAATTGGATAGCCAATATCGAAGTTGTGGCCTTAAATTTGGAGCCACCAGCTCATATTTGGTGAAGGAGATGGTCTCACTAAATTGAGCAAATATCTCTCATATGATGTCCAAATGATATGATTCTTAAAGCATTAGAAAGATAACATCAAGATCTACAACTTTAGTGTTAGCCACATTCTCTAAATAATTCTCCAAATATGTCAAAAATTTAAATAAATTGACCTAATTTGGTAATTTTGGTACTTTATTTGTATATATATATAGTTTTGGTACATTCATCATAAATTTCTCATATGAAATTAAAATTAAATGACCAAATTATTCCATTATCCATGTCAAAAATTGATCATAAATGATCCCTTTTTCAAATTTAGCATTTTCTTAACATACTCTTGTGCTCAATACACAATCTCACTTTTTTTTCAATTACATTGAAAACAACTCCATCTAGTCAATTATTCAAGTATCAATTTATCAAATTTAACACCTAGGTGTTATAGACCTCCCTTCTTATAGCAAGTTTCATCCTCAAAACTTGAAGCATTAGACCACAAGTCCAGATATCAATTAACATCTTAATCATATCGTGCTTCTGCTGTGCACTTTGATACTCAAATCAATCAAAATATACATCATACTAGTCCATTCTGATCATCCTACACCTTATAGATTTGTATCCACATGATACATTATGCAAATTATGTTTTCATAATCATGTAATCTGATCATTTATGATATCTCATCTTATCTAAAGTAACAATCAAGCTAACATTTGCATTATCATTCAACATCACTTTAATCCCCACATTAGACTTACAATTATTGATTAACTTGACCAAAATTGTAAATCAATTATGTCAAAATATGTCATTTGCCACCTAATTTACTTTGGCTTCACACATTCTCAATCTACGAATAGCCTTGACCATTCCAAGAAATCTAGAAAATGTTATATTCACCATTACTATACACGCATATGACCTCATAATCACCCAACTTTATCAATCATCTTATTAATGAAAATATCTTAATTAAGCCATGACAGTCTTCTATGTCAATCACAAATAGACATAAATCAATTCATTATTTTCAATCATGGCATTTATAATAAGTTATTCAAGCAAAATGATCATGGGCAAAGTTATTCAATGATATATCATCCTTTAACACAATCATAAAATTCATCAACATTACTCAGAGTCATATCATACAATTCCATTATTCTCAAGATAAAATTGTCCAGGTCTATTATTTACCTTCATTCAGATGCATACACAACTTCTCATTCCTACATTAGAATATACCTACCTCTATTCACATCATCCCCATACCGGGATGCATTTACCCATATAAAGCAGAAGTGATTGTCATAATCCACCTTACTCTTAAGGCACATCATTTTCCTATCATTACTAAGATAGATTTTATTACATTTTGCCTGATTACTAATGCACCCACAATCACATGTCATCATCATTCTTCTACTATTATACATTATTAATTCTTGTCTTGTCCATTTCATATGAATCTATTTTATATGTTTTACTTTTTCTAAACCTCCACATCTAGCCCAATCTAGACATTCTAGCTAAAAAGGTGTCCTAATACCAGGCCATGCAGTCCTCTACCATACATGAGTGTCTAGTCATACCTGCTGGCATCACAGGCAAACCCCAAGCCATTTGGGCCTCTACCCTACACGGGTGTCACCTTATGTCTAGGCTATCCAGGCATCACAGCCAAGTCCCAAGCCATTTGGGGCATCCCGCCATTCAGACTTATAAAATTTGACCAGTCGAGCCATCGCACCACTCGGGTGTATCATATCCGACCATTCGGGCCATCACGCTATTCAAGCGTATCCATATTAGGCCACACAGGCCACCCTTTTCCTTTTTCAATGTATGATTGGTTATCCTTATAACCTCGACTACAAAGGTGCTGGATTCATGCTAGCATTATCATTACTATTGGTCTCGAAGATTAGGCAAAAACCAAAGAGGGGAGGGGTAAATTGGGTACCAAAAAATTTGCTTAACCCGTTTAGGATGAATCAGCCCTCTAGGAATCAATCACTCAATTAACCAATGCAAAAAAAAATAAAATAAGACACATGAATTTTTATAGTGGTTTGAGTAAACACTCTACTCCACTCTTCCAAGAACACTTTCCTCTTAGTGTATTGGGTTCCACTATTCCTAATAGCTTAAATATAATAGTGCTCTCAGTACTCTTCTAGATTCTAGCTCTAGGGGGCATAAACACAGTACTCCCAACACTCTTCTAGATTTTAGTTCTAGGAGGTGTAATCATAGTACTCCTAGCACTCTTCAAGATTCCAGCCCTAGGGGGCAAGAATAAATAGCTCTTGTCTACATTTAGGCAGTCATAGCTCTTCTTGAGTCTAGTATCAACCACTAGCTCAAGGAATTTATAATGAATGAATATTAGAAGTTGAAGCATAGATATTTTTTAATAAGCATAGTGGAAGCTTTCTAAAGTTTGAATGCAGAAGTAAATGATCCTCCCTAAACATGGTTGGGAGTCTTCAAAGAGAGTTGAGGATGGTTTGAATGCAAGGCTCTTGACTCTTGAAAGATAGTAGAAGGTTTTGGCTTAGATCAATAAATGCTTTCAAGAGGGTATTGAATATTTTCTTTGATACTTGGTTACCCCTCCTACTCCAAATATGCTTCATTTATTTCTACTTTGAATTTCAGCCGTTGGTGGTAGGTGAGCTCCGTTAATGACAGAAGACCATTCTGATCAACGTATTTGAATTCTTTGACTTTCGTTTAATTCTTGTCTATTGAAATGCTTGCAGCGCTAACCTTTGAAAAGATGATTTCTAGATTCTTAATAAGCTTTGGTCAAGGTATTGCTGCAATGGCTGACTTTTTCATCAATATGAAAAGGGCGTTATTAATGCTAAATGAAGACCAACAGTCTAGCTTTTCTGTTGCTCGTCTTTTACTTATGACACATGAAGTATTTCTCCAGCTATTCATTAGACAAAGTTCCTTCATCTTTTGGTTTGACCTTCATAAGTAGTAAATGATTTGTGGAGTTGTCATGTCATCACATTATCTATTAGGTTATCTATTGTAAATAATAGACAGATCTTAGAAGTGCAAATGAATTATCTTTTCTAGTACTTTGTCTTGTGGATTGTCTGTTGAACTACAGAAGCATGGATGACTTGTTTCTTCAGTACTTCATCTATTGTGTTGTTTATTGTAAGTAACAGACAGATTGTTGGAGTGTAGAAAAATTTTCTGTATTGCTTCATCTAATGGGTTGTTTGTTATAATCGACAAACTAATCATTGAGGTGCAAATGAAATTTCTTCACCGCTTAATCTGTTGGGTTGTCTGCTGTAAGTAGTAGATGAGCTTATAAGTACAGACAAATGTCATTGCTCTGCCATACGAACTTGTTTGCTTGATCTTCACTTCTCTACCTTGTCTATTTATAGCAAATGATCATTAGCTTAACTTATGATAGATGAAGTCTGTTGTTTTGCATGTTGTTTTGTATCTGTCAATATAATCTCTACATCAACAGAAAAATGGAGACTTAGCTGAATTCTTTTCATTTGAGCTTTGTCTATAATAATACTTCATCTTTTCCTTTTGTACTAGCACAAGCCTTTTTCAGTCGGACAGATTAACATCTTGGAATATCTTCTCTGTATTCATTTGTCCATGAGATCTGCAACTTGATTTTGCATACCAAAAACTTGGCCATAGCCATCAGTACATAATCTTTAATCAAGTTTTGTTTATCATTGAAACCATGCATTTATACCAACATTCTCCCCTTTTCAATGATGACTAAACTTGATTAAAAATTATCTCATAAAATAATAATCTCTACCTAAATGTATGTAGTTAGAAAAGATTTGCAAAGGTTAATCATTCCTCAAGTTGCTATCTTTTTATACTTCTCTTGACTTGTTTTATATATGTTCTCCCCCTAATTATTTAAAGATTATGAATGTTTGCATTCCCCTTTGAGATAATTTGCATATTCTTTTTCCCTCTTTTTATCATAAGCAAAATGAAATATCCACTCCCAGTTCTCAGAAGACACACACGCACAAAGATAAGTAGTTGGAAAATAATGAATGCATTTTATTTTATTTCAGTACAAACAAAACTACAAACAAAGATAAAAACAACCCATCCTGCATTATAAGGGTAGGAGAGGTTGTGTGCGAGACCATGGATGAGGGGAGGTAGGAGGAGGAGAACTTTGTATCAGAGTGGGTGATATAAAGTTTCAAGGAAAGGAAGAGGGGAAGGAGATGATAATGAGGTGATTGGAGCCCCCTTTCCTCTCTCTTTAAGGGCCCTAACTAATGATGAAGTTGGGTCCAAGGGCAAAAGTGGCTAAAATATAAATCATGTTCTTGAGAGCCACATCTTGAAGAGAAATACTTCTAATGACAGAGGTGATCTAGAGCATTGTTACGAACAAAAGTAATATCATCCCAGTAAGAGAAGTGAGAAGACATCCTTTGATGCTTCAATTTCCTCCATACATCGGTTTTCCTTTTATATCTTCTTTCTAAATGCCCTTCCCTAAGTTGCTTCATCATTGTGGTGCAGAGAAGGGTTGGTAGTCATGGGTTAAAATAGACTCGATGTAGGAGCTATACGAGGTAGTTGATATGATATTTCAATAAAAAAAGAATAACTTGTGCTATAAATCAATTTTGATGTTATCTTAATAGCTATAAATTGATTCTAGTAAGAAAATGATATATACTTGACCTTGAAAACCAAGATTCAAATGAAGTGAGAGTAGAGTACTGTATAGAAGTAACTAACTTTATCTAGGATGAAGTCTAGTGTTATGAAGGCATATTTAACAATAAATTCATTAAAAATTTCACTCTCAGATGATCACATTTGTCATGCCTAATTCTCCTCTAATGTTGCACAAAGTGTCTAATGGAAATGGCTTAGTAAAAATGTCAACGAGTTGAGCATTTGTGGGTACATATTCTAGACATATGTTATGTTTTTCTACATGATCTCTAATGAAGTGGTGCCTAATTTCTATATGCTTGTTCTCGAATGTAGAATAGGGTTCTTTGTCAAGCATATGACACTAGTATTGATACATTTGATGGGTATGTCTTTATAGCTTAGTACATAATCAAGAACTTGTTCTTTCATCCATAGCAATTAAGTGCAACAACTTCCAACTGCTATATATTCGGTCTCTACTGTAGAGAGAGAGCAATACTAGTTTATTTTCTAAATAACCCTGATACTAGATTATTTCCTAGGAGTTGACAGGTTCCACTAGGACTTCTTCTATCAACTTTGTATTCTCCAAAGTTAGCATTTGAATAACCCATGAGGTCAAAACCGGTTCCCTTGGGATAATAGAGTCTTATATTTGGTGTGCCAACTAGATACTTAAAAATTTGTTTCACTACAGTAAGATGAGACTCCTTAGGACTAGACTAAAATCTAGCACATAAGCATATGCCAAAGAGAATATTTGGTCCAGATGCAGTAAGGTAAAGAAGGGATCCAATCATACTTTGATATTATTTTTAATTTATAAGTTTACCCTTTTCATCTTTGTCCAGCCTCATTGATGTGCTCATTGGAGTGCTTGCTGCCTTAATTTCTTCTATTTTGAACTTCTTTAGTATCTCTCTAGTATATTTGAATTGGCAAATACAATTTCCATTATCTCTTTGCTTGATTTGCAATTTGAGAAAGTAGTTCAATTCTCCCATCATGATCATTTCAAATTCAGCCTGAATGATCTTTATAAAGTCTAGACAAATATCCTCATTAAAAGCTCCGAATATAATGTCATCCATATAAATTTGAACTTTCAAGATATCCTTATCAATATTTTTTATAAACAAGGTAGTATCAACTTTTCCTCTCTTGAATTTATGATCACTTAGGAATTTGCTTAGCCTTTCATACCATGCTCTTGGAGCTTGTCTCAAACCATATAATGCTTTAGTGAGCTTATAGACATGATCAAGTTGATCATCATTTTTGAAACTAGGGGGTTGGTTTACATACACTTTCTCACTCAAATATCCATTTAGAAATGCACTCTTATAGGTTGCAAAAATAAGTAGTATTCAATGACTTTTAACCTAGCTAAAGGGGAATGTGATTATTCAAAGTCAATTCTCTTTTCTGGGGAATACCCCTTAGCAACTAATCATGCTTTCTTTTTATACCTAATCCACTCTCATCTAGTTTGCTTCTGAATACCCATTTAGTTCTAATTATACCAACATTCCTTTGTTTTCAAACTAACTCCCATACTTTATTCCTTTCAAAATTGTTAAGCTCTTCTTGTATTACAATGATCTAATTCTTATAATTTAAAGCTTGATCAATGCTAGTTGGTTTAATTATAGAGATGAAAGTACAATGACTATAGTCATTTTGCATAGACCTTATTGTTTTGACACGATTATAGACATTACCTATGATTTGTTTTCTAGGATGAGCACAAGTAAATCTCAAATTAGTAGTAGTAGGAAACATTATCTGGACTTAACTCCTCTTCATTTTTTGAACTTTGTATATCTTCACAATTTGTGCCGTATCTTGATCTTTCAATTTGAGCTTCATTATATTTGTTGCAGCTTTATCTACATCACTAACATACTCTTTTCTTAAGGTTACATTTGCTTCATTAAATTTAATGTATATAGACTCTTCTAGAACTTGTATTTTCTTAATGTAAACTCTAAATGCTCTACTATTAAAAGAGTAACCAAGGAAGATAGCTTCATCACTTTTTGGATCAAGCTTTCCAAGGTTCCTATTGTTCAGCATGTAGCACATCCAAAGGAATGAAAACATGAGATATTTGGTTTCCTTCATTCCCAAAGCTAATATGGGATTTTCTTTATGATTGCTCTTATGGTAACCCTATTCGACACATGACAAGTTGTACTATTTCTTCCTAGAATCTTTTGGATAGCTTACTCTCATTTAACATGGTCCTTGCCATTTTCTAAATTGTCCAATTCTTTCTGTCAACAACTCAATAAATTTTTTGTTTTCAAATTCACCACCATGATCACTATAGATAGACACAATTGACATTTGTTTCTTATTATAAACTAGCTTTGAGAATGTATAAAATATCGAAAATCCTTCATCTTTGTTAGTTAAGAGAATTACCTATGTGAATCTAAAGTAGTTAATCATGATCACATATACATATCTTTTTAGTCCAAGGGTGACAATATTAGATGGTCCAAATAGATCCATATGTAGTAATTCTAGAGGTCTAGATGTAGATGCCACATTTTTAGGATGGAATGATACTTTGGTCTGTTTTGACAGTTGACAAGATCTGCATATTTGATTTTTGTCATAGTTTAATTTTGGTAGACCAATCACAAGATCCTTTTTCCACAAAGATTTGATATTTGACATATTGATATGTCTCATCCTTTTATGTCATACATTAGGGATCATCTTTGATTTCAATTAAGCATTTTTCAATAAAATCATCTAGCTATACTAGATAACTATTTTCATGCCTTTTTTTTGTTGAATAGTAGATCATTGTCAATGTTAAATACATTACATGAAGATGATTCAAATACAATTTTGTGACCCTTGCACATAATTAACTAATATTTAACAAATTATGCTTGAGTCCCTCTACATATTATACATCCTCTATGCCTGCATTGAATAAACTATAAATTTTACCTATCCCTTAGATGAGGCCTTTGTCATTGTTGTTGAATGCAACTGTTCTTCCATTTATCCACTTCAATTCTTTGAACAACTTCTTTTTCCCAGTCATACGTCTCTAGCAGCCACTATTCATAAACCAGTCATTGCTAGACATAGCTTTGAGACTTGCTTGCATTCAAAGCAAGTTTTTCTTCTTACCTCTTTGGTACCCAAGCATTGGGTCCAATGATGTTAGTGGAATTGTGCGTGCAAGAAGTTTATGCTTAATCATTGCATTTCTGTCTCATCTTGCACCTTTTGCTTGCATCTTTTTGGCATAGCAATCATATGCTTTATGTTCAATTTTGTTGCAGAAATAGCAAGTATTTGGAACTTTGCTAGGTACATTATAATCCACGAGTTCCTTTTCCCAAGGATAACCCATGAACCTTTTAATGTTTAGATAGTTTCTCCTTTCTTTTGTGAGGTTCACTCCCTTGGACCATTTAGCAAATTTTTATGAGTTTTCATCCTCTGAAAGTTCACAACCACCTCACTTTTTGCTAGTTTAAATGATTATTCTCATAAACTTGGCTACATATTCTCCTAGATTGGAGAATTTACAAAACATAGTGTTTAGTATCTCTATCGCTTTCTTTAGATTTCCAACCTCCTTTTGTAGAGATAGATTTCTTTCTGTTAGTATAGAATTTACTTTGACAATTGCATCAAAGTGTCTTTTCTTTTAAGTGAGTTTCTGGCCAAGTGATTCAACTCACTGAAGAGGGAGTTGTGATTGTTGTAACGCATCAAATTTTTTGCATTTGACACAAGTTCTATCTGAACTTGAAGAGTTAGAACTATAAAAGTAGTAAGAGTTTACCATTGTCTCCAGCTCTGTTGTGCACTAATCTTTGATGGTGATTTGATTTGTTGATTCATTCTCTATCTGGACCATGAAGCATATTCTTGCGAGATGTCCAACTTCATTGTCACCTTTCTCACTTGAGCTTGTCCCCGATGAGTCTTCATCATTTACGTACATTCCTCTTCTTGGTTTCTTGAATACTTCTTGAAGTGTTTTTTTTCTTTTCTGTTATCCTTCTTGTTCATATCTACTTTTTCTTCATTGGGACATTCAGGAGACATGTTCGATACCTCTACATCTATAGCATGTGGGGAGATCTTTCATTCTTTTAGCCATTTTCTTTTGTTGTCTAGGCTATCTCCTTGAGGTGCTACCTCTACTACTTCTTACAAACTTTTTGAAGTTTCTAATCAACATGGTCATATCATCTTCTGATTATGATGTTGGATCACTGCTGCTTTCTTTGGTCACTTTGAGAGAAATAATTTTATTTGGCTTTATTGACTCCTCTCTTTTTTTTATCAGCTCGTGTGACATCAGTGAGCTGATGAGATTTTCCACTAGAAGAGTATTCAAATCCTTTGCTTCTTCTATTACTATGATCTTCTGGTTCCATGATTCTAATAGTGCCTTTAATATCTTCATTACCTATTTAGAATTGGTGACTTCTTTTTCCATCCTTTCAAAATGTTAGTAACTTTAGAAAAATGAGCATACATTTTTGACATACTTTCTTCATCTTTCATCTTAAAATTTTTTGGTTTTCTTATCAACATATTTCTTCTAGTTCCTTTAACTTGTGAAGATCCTTCATATATAGATACTAATTTATCCAAAATACATTTCGCATTAGTGTAAAAAGATACTCTACAAACTCAAGTGAAGATAGTCTCCAAAATAAAGAGTTCATAGCCTTTGTATTATTTTAGACTAAGGTGGCTTCCTCTTTAGTCCATGCATCTACTTTAGTTGTGGGAAGAGTGAGTCCAAATTTAATAGCCTTCCAAGACTCCATATCATTAGCTATAATGAATTACTTCATCCTCAACTTCCAGTAAGCGAAGTTGGTTCCATCAAATAGGGGTGGCCAGGTAGATGATTGCCACTTGACAAATATTTGCAAAGAGGATGATGGGTTTGCCATTGGATCACTACAAATGTTTATGTAGTCTACTCTGATACCACTTGTTGGTCCCAAAGATTAGGCAAAAACCAAAGAGGGGAGGGGTGAATTTGGTACCAAAAAAATTTGCTTAACCTCTTTAGTATTAATCGTCTCTCTAACAATCAATCACTCAATCAACCAATGTACAAATAAATAAGACACAAAAATTTTTATAGTGGTTCAAGTAAATAGTCTACTCTACTCTTTTAAGAATACTTTCATCTTAGTGTCTTTGGTTCCACTATTCCCAATAGTAGAAATACAATAGTGCTCCCAGCACTCTTCTAGATTCTAGCTCCCGGGGACATAAACACAGTACTTTGAGCACTCTTCTAGATTTTAGTTTTAGGGGGCATAATTATAGTGCTCCCAGCACTCTTCTAGATTCCAGCATTAGGGGGCAAGAATAAATAGCTTTTGTTTGTACTCAAATAGTCACAACTCTTCTTGAGTCTAGTCTCAACCATTAGATCAAGGAATTTACAATGAATGGATATCAGAAGTTGAAGCATAGGTATTTCTCAATAAGCATAGGGGAAAGTTTCTAAAGTTTGAATGCAGAAGTAAATGATATTTCCTAAAGGTGGTTAGGAGCCTTCAAAGAGAATTGAGAACAGTTTGAATGCAAGGCTAGTGACTCTTGAAAGATAGTAGAAGGTTTTGGCTCAGATCAGTAAATGCTCTCAAGAGGGTATTGAATATTTTCTTTGATACTTGGTTACCCCTCCTGCTCCGATGATGCTTCATTTATAGCTACTTTGAATTCCAGCCATTGGTGGTAGGTGAGCTCCATTAATGATAGAAGACTATTATGATTAACTAATTTGAATTCTTTGACTTCTACTTAATCCTTGTCTTGAAATGCCTACAGCGCTTACCTTGGAGAAGATGATTTTGAGATTCTTAATAAGCTTTCATTGAGGTATTGCTGCAATGGATAACTCTTTCATCAATATGAAAATGACATTATTAGTGTTGAACAAAGATCGACGATTTGGCTTGTCTATTGCTTGTCTTTTATTTATGATAGATGAAGTATCTGCCCAGCTGTTCATTAGACTTCATTTTCTGGTTTGACCTTGTTAAGTAACAGACAAATCATGGAGTTTTCATTTCATCACATCATCTGTTGAGTTGTCTATTATAAGTAATCAACAGATCTTAGAAGCACAGACAAATTATTCTTTCCAATGCTTTATCTTATGGATTTTCTATGGAACTGCAGAAGTATAGATGACTTATTTCTTGAGCACTTTGTCTGTTGAGTTATCTGTTGTAAGTAATAGACAGATTGTTAGAGCACAAATGGATTTTCTTCATTGCTTTGTCTAATGGGTTATCTATTGTAAGTAATAGACTAATCATTGAGGCGTAGATGAATTTTCTTCACCACTTTGTTTGTTGGGTTGTTTGTTGTAATCAGTAGACAAGCTTAGATGTATAGACAAATGTCATTGCTCTACCAAATGAACTTCTCTTCTTGACCTTCACTTCTTCACCTTGTCTATTTATAGCAGATGATGATTGGCTTAACTTATGATAGATAAAGTTTGTTGTTTTACACACTGTTTTGCATTCATTAGATATATCTCCACATCGACAGACGAATGGAGACTTAGCTAAATCCTTTTCATTTGAGTTTTATGTATAAAAACACTTTGTCTTTTGCTTCTGTACTAGCACAAGCCTTTATTAGTTAGACAAATTTATGTCTTAGAATATTTTCTTTATGTTCATTTGTCCATGAGATCTACAACTTGATTCTGCACACTACAAACTTAGTAATAACCATTGGTACATAATCTTTAATTAACTTTTATTTGTCATTGAAATCATGCATTTATACCAACAATTACTACCTATGACATCCGACCTTCATTGCAACCCAATGATTTAAGGTTTCTCCATCTCCATCTACTGATGGACTCAGGTGTATTGTTAAACACTATCATGATGGTTTTTCTGAGCTAACTACCAA